>JAXQQM020087476.1:0-31785 GCA_034641835.2 Pinus albicaulis
TGTGTAACAGATGCCCCCTAAAGCATGAGGCCCGAAAGAGAGAGAGGGGTGAAATGCTTTACGAGAACATGTTCAACTGAAGCCCCGCTGTCGGAAAACCTGTGCAGAAAAATGCAAGGCGCGATTTCTCCAAGTGCATGATGTATTGGTGTGAAACGTATGCTCAGAAGCAGTGCAACATAGTAGGATCCGGGGGTATGGGCGCAGCAGTAATCCGGCAAGATCAAATAATAGACTCGGAATAGAAAACGCCATCAATCGGTGAGTCATGTACATAGTAATAATCCCATGATCGCGTACGGATTACAACGGACACAATCCAGTCTTCCATCTCGACCCAAACAAAGTACAAGTTCCAAGCATGCGAATATGTGAGCGAAAGCTGAAGTCGTTCATGCAAGAACATCGATACGATTACCGGCCGATGATGAAAGTTGTTGCAGACGTGAGAAAGGAACCACTAATAGCTGTGATAGCCCTCGGAGTACTACGGGTACCCAGTACGAGCGTGTGAATCAATGGTGGCGTCCGAACACTCCCGAATCACTCGATGAGGCCAATGAGTAAAACCCCACGTCGGAATGCGATGAACCTGCCATTGAGGCATGCAGGCTCCAAGGTACCATAAAGGAGTCTCTAGATCAACTTCCTGGATAATGAGTTGAAGTTGACAGGAAGTGACTTCGATCGAAGGTGGGCCATAATGTTTCCCACATCATCGACACGAGACAGAGGAACATGATGTTTTTGTTGTGAATCAGGATCGTATGAGAATCAGAGGAAGGTTGATATTTGCAGAGGCCAACTTCTCTTGAACATATAAACAGCACGACAGTGGACTTGGCAGTATTTGACATCAACGGATCAGAGGTCATGGTGACGAGGCAATGAGCAGATGAGAGGTCAAAAGGGATTATCCAAACCCACGGAGGCAAAGTGAAGAAACGAGATGAGATGTTCCCAACCCGACACGAATGCAGACAAGTGCCATGTTCAAGAGCGACATACTGCCGACGACAATGACGATGGTTCCATTTTTCCCCCACCATTTCTGGCGAGTACCCCAATTATTTTTGATAACAAGCTTGAAGGGGATAGCATATGCTTGTAATATAAGTCCGCCCTTCGGGCGAATCCATCTTAGTGCATTTAACGATTCCTAGGAAGGAGGAACTCGGAGAACGTCATTTCGACTAAATCCAATGTCATCAGGGTTTAACGAGTCTGACAAAGGGAGAACTCGACGTCTTTTCATGTTTAGAGAGTTTGAAAAAACAGCAGAAAAGTAAACTCCATAGGTCCCTTTTCGTAAATAGTTCCTCAGATCCGAAAAGGTAGAAAACAATATCCGAGAAAACCTCCTAGTCGCGATAGGCTAGGGTATTCCTTTTTCGTAATCAATCCATCCCAGCCCAAAAAAGGGGTAAACGTATACTAGGTAGATGTCGATTCGTGTCCATTTTAACGAGATCGAAACGACAAGGGCCTCGGCAATCTTTTCATGTTTAGAGAGTCAGAAAAGAGCTGAAAGATGACTCCTCCTGGAGGAACGAGTGGTATAAAGGGTAGCTACTGGTTCCGGTAATGATGGAACTGCTCAAAACAAGTATAGGTTAAGAGGTTGGCTAACAAGACCACTCATCGCAGCGGCTCCTCAGGAACGGGTAAAACAACCAAGTGAAGGCATATGATCGGCCAAACAGATAGTGACGATGGAGTGAGAAAACCAAGGCTCATCTGGCAAAAAAAGGCTGATAAAATGGCAATCACAAGAGGTAAAATGGAAATGGTTTCATTTTTACACAAGCTTGAAATCAAAAAACTTTGCTTGAAGTTGGTTTCATTTTTACACAAGCTTGAAACAAAGACAAACTATGCTTGAAACCAGTTTCATTTTTACACAAGCTTGAAACGGAAACAAACTATGCTTGAAAAAGTAAGCATGCCCCCCAGCATGGTGACTCAATTCGAGGTACATGCCCCCCAAGCTTCAGTCCATATGAAAGGCAGATGGAGTGAAGGTTCAAATTATGAGATCAAGAGAAAGACTCGACTGGGATTTTACGAGAACTTATCAAAGACTCGAATTGAACAGGAACGTGTTTCATTATTTTAACGAGGTTGACACATTAAAAGAACTATCCTCAGACACCCTTGTTTCATTTTTTAAGGAGCTTGACACAAGACAAGGAACTCTGCTCCAACCTGCTTGTTTCATTTTTTAAGGAGCTTGACACAAGAAAACGAACTGTGCTCCAAAAACCTGGTTTCATTTTTTAAAGAGCTTGACATAAGACAAGGAACCATGCTCAGACAACTTTTAGTTTCATTTTTTATGGAGCTTGACACGGAAATGAACCAGCTACTCAGACGACCTCATCATAATGAGCAAAGAAGGAGTCGCTTCCCGAGAGTTCCACTCCCAGATGGAAGGAAAACATCACAGGACGGGACCAATCTACCCCGACACACGATGCTGCGAAACACCATGCCCGAGCACAGGCACAGGGTAGGTAGCCACATAGTTGACCTGCGGTGGGGCAGATACAACGGGTGGATAAAAACCGGGAAGGGATGATGGTGGGCCAACTGCCATATCAGGACCAAAGAACGAAAGCTGATCAATGGTCACGATCCGTCCTTCATGTGGAAAACAGACCACACGAAAAAGGGAGGAGACAAGCGCTCCCATGGCATAGGTGTAATCGCGCCCCAAGAGCATATTGAAATCCAAGGGGCTTGGAACAACCATCACGTCCATATGGACAGTTTTACCTCCCAAAGTAACAGGTAACCTTGGAAGGATCCCTAATGGTTGACTAGTTCATACGGTAAATGTGACAAATTGCACGTAACAGGCGCAAGCGGCGGTGAACCGAAAGCTTTCCAAGTAGTTGAGGATAGAACACTAACAGACGCGCCTTCGTCTATAATGGTGCTGGGTACAACCAGACCAAAAGCCTGTACTGTGATCTCGAAAGTCACATAAGACGGAAGGCGATATCCTGCAAATCGACTCCAATCAAAGGAAGCGACCAAACTACTCGGAGGGGCTACCATCGAACCAAGAAGGTCTTCCCCTGGTGTTACAGAAGAAGAAGAAGCATCTTCCACGACCTCCATCTCGAAGGGGGGAGGAGTATCCTCCGGGACCTCCATCACGGGAGGTGGAGGAGCAACTTCTTGAGGTATAGGGACAGGAGAATCTTTCTCCAAGTCTGAGGAATCTGAAGAAACAAGAAGAACCTAAGGGGTGTGAGGTCCACTTTCAACGAAAAATACTTGGTGCACCATAGAAGGGACCAGGTCAACCGATCCCACAACCAATGGTTGGTCAGGGATGGATTCCTAAATTTGAATTTTCGAGGGAGCGAGATCGACCAAGGATGACTCTTGACCAATCGTAGGATCAGCTGGTGGAGGACTCAAAGAAAGCTGTTTATAACCAGCCAGGAGGCGTGGTGTAGAAACAATTGAGTTGTCCAACACTCAGCAGCTTCAATGGCTCATCCATATAGGACAAAGGTGAATGGCATGTTGCCTTTCAACCAACCTATAGGGATTGGTAATCTTACCCTACTTCTTAGGAGTCTTACCAGAAGCAGTTGAAGACGTGCCCCCAACCTGACTCCTGGATGCCATAGGCAACGACGGGCAACCGTTGGACCATACTTTGAGTACCTGGGGAATGCCAGGGCAGTCTCGAAGAAGATGGTCTCCTGTGCACAACATGCAAGGGAACTTGACTTTCCGTGGAGGGTTGGAAGGTTTATCAAGAGGAGATATTTCAGAAACAGTGGCTGCACTTTTAGCCTCTCGCTTATCGGACTTCTTCTTCTTTGTCTTCTTCTTCTTCTTCTTAGCCACCTGGTTACTTGAATCCAGACTTTCACCAGGCGAAGTAGAAGAGGAGGACGCAGAAACAAGCGAAGAAGGGGAGAGGTCCACCTTGGAATCAACATGATGTTGTTCAGGTGGAGGAACTGATTGAACAGTAGCGGAGATATTCGGGACCACAGAGGTTGAAAACAACCAAACAGGCAACCCAACAGTTAACCCAGGAAGGGACAACGTTGCCATATAAGGAGCACCAACATTTCCAAAGGGAGGAAACGGACCAGGATTCCCATCGGAGGGGATTCCTTGGTTGGTGAACTCCGGAAAAGTTGCCATCAGAAACGATCTTCAGAACAACACCCTAAGGAAACTAACTTTAACCAGGAATATTTCGTGGGCAGTTAATTTTAAAACATTGAAACAAAACTCTACCGTTTCATATTTTAAGAGTCAAGAAATAGGCAAAAGGTGACTCTATCACTTTCAGATTGGAAACAAGCGTGAAAGGACAAGCGCTTGATGACCTTTTCAAATTTAAAGAGTCAGAAAAGATCGAAATGACTGCTCAAGAATGCTAGGCAAAGGGTGTACCAAATAACCGTGAACTGCAATATACACCTTAGTTTCAAAATGAAAGAGAAATCAACCAAGGACTTAATGTACATGCAGGCAATCTCCCCGAATGTTGTGTCCGGTGTATCACGGGTATAGGTCGATAGACTCGGCTTCCTATGGATAAAGGATAGAAACCTAGTGGGGTCTCCCTTTATATACGCGACGGTACGGGGAGCACAAGTCCGTACTAGTGCTGTCTAAAGCCAAGAGGCGAACGACAGCTACTAGGTTTAACGATGCCGAAACATGTCTCTAACCTAGACCTCTAAATGTTCGTTAATGTGTCAATTCTTCCTTAGGTAAATTGAGGAAATTTTATGGTTGATCTTCAATTATGTTTCGGTTTCAAGCCCTACCATATGTCATATGACAATCTCCTATATGCAGCTATATGAGAAAATAAATCTTTTCAATTCGATGAATGCTATCTAGTTAAGGGAAGAGCTTCAAACAATGATGCAACAAACAGCAAAACTGAAAACGAAAATTTTCCAAACTAGATGACTTTCACTATCCAAAAGTATTCTAAAACATTCAACGAAGCGAATTATGCAATGTAATCTATGCAAAATTCTTTTTCCGAAAACTATGCAATTGTAATCTATGCACAATTTCCTTTTTCTTTTCAAATGATAAGAATGCACTCAATGCATTTTTTGATGAAATGAGAATCTACTTAATGCATGCTTTTAATAAAAGAGAATGCAATCAAAGCGATTTCTAGTTTTCAATCATTAAACAATGTGATCTAAGTTCAATGATAAATCTCAAGGATACTTTTCAATGCAATGTGATCTAATGCATTTTAACAAAAAGCAAACTATGAGACGAAAACTAAAACAATGCAAATATTCTTAACGAAGGATGAATGCAAAAGAGATGTAAAAAAAAACACTAAGAATGCAATCGTTGTTTCAAAATACTTTGTGACAAAATCCCTCAAAAGTTGACAAGACATATGCGGTCAAACACAAAAAGGACTTCCAAAGCAAGAGATAAAAACAAGGCATTCATTCCCTTTTACATCAAACAATCATATAAAGAAGACATTCCAAGCAATGAGCAATGTAATTTATGCTCATATAGAGGAAAGACCAGAAGGGAAAGACACACTGGTGAAGGATTTAGGGAAAAAATCTCAATTTTCATACATCCTGAAATTGGCCCGACTTGTACATTGACAACTAGCGCCAACTGGCGCGACTTGTACATTGACAACTAGCACCAATGGCCAATTGGCGCGGGTTGCTAACTGACAACAAGTGCCAACGCCTGAAAATGAAAAAACAAAGAATTTCTCCCAACCAAGACCAGACTTCCCACTTCAAGATGAATCTAAAAAAAACCCAGAAGCAAAGTACTGACCAAAAGAAGCTTCCGAACAAGGGTAACCCTACCACCTACAGGAAATGGCGCGACTGTCTGGCTGTAATCCGCGCCAGACAGGGGATGGCGCGAGTGATAAACTAACAACCTGCGCCAACTGGCGCGACTGTCAGGGCTAAACTCGCGCCAATCAAGCCAACTATGAAAAGGTGAAAATTCGGAAAAGCAGAGGTCAGATCTGATCCTCTGGGGCTGAACCAAAAGCCAAAACACAAAAAGAGCCAGCCCAAAAGAGCCAACCAAGCAAGGAAAACCACGAAACAATCAAAACGAGACAATTAAAACTAGACGATCCCCAGCGGAGTCGCCAAATTGTTGAGGAGGTAAATCCCCTCTGCGGACAGAGGCGATCCCTACTAGCCCAGCAGGGGTCTAGCAACAATCATCAAATGCTACAGCGCAAGTTCCTAATTGCAAATAAATAAGCCAACGATGGAGGCCTACCTGGAGTCCAGTGCTATGATTCGTAGAAGAGATAGCGTTCCCGTTCCTCAGCTTCGGCAGATCACGATCCCCACGATCTCCGTGAATGGACACCTGCACATGCAAGAAACAACACGAATACAAGCATAAAATCCAGAATACGCAACTATATATCAGTCAGAAAGGATATAACTCGTTATTAACATAAGTGAAAACAAAGTGGAACCATAACCGTAATCATTCATTAAATAACAATCGAAAGAGAGTACAACCAATGTTCTGACGTCGCGGTCTCCTTCGGATGGGTCTCCAGTCGTTCACGTCTCGCAAAGCTCGCTAGGGAAAGGGCAAACCTCTCTAGAGTCTCTCGACGATAGTCTCCTTACTTGAGTCGGCCTTAAGGGAAGAAAGAGGGCTCTTACAGCACAAAGGCTCTTGGGAATTTGGAGATTCAAAGCTTAGGCACTTCAAGACTTTCAGCCCTTCAGCCCCTTCATCAATGGATGAAGGCTATATTTATAGAGGAGAGGAGGAGGTTGGGATCCCTACAATAGTGGAAGGGAAGCCTTATCCTTTGGGAGGTTCCCCATATGGTGGAAACAAGAGGCCAAAGGAGGAGGGTCATGGTTATTCAGTCGAAACCACTCCCGATGACTCATCCACGAAGTTGTTGTAATCGAAACTTCGCCTCCTTTTTTAAAAAAATTTCCAGAAATGAGTGGGCGTTGGTGCAACACTGGACAGAGCGCCAGGCAGGCGACAAGAACAATTTTTCTCATTACGCGAAATATAATCTGCTACGCCTATATGTAGGCAAAAAATAGTATTTTAAGGTCTTCGAAATGATCAATAAGAGAATCATGTCCCTATGGATGCAAGATGGTATTTGCAAGAGTATGGACACTGCTATTGTCATTGAAACACCTCTAGTTGGCTTAGATGGAATGTGGACTATGATAACTACGTAGAACCACTATACCATTACTATATATGAAATATCTATCGTAGTCCCAGAATAATTTCTTTTGCTTGGATTTAATTGTTCACATTTATTTTCCTAAACGACCTTCTCAATCCTTCATTTTCTCTTTCAGTTTCATCTACATCCACATGCTCCACAGTACGACGGTGGTAACTGCTATCAATATGCGTTGTAATTGTGACGTCATTAGTAATAATTTGGCTGGAAAAGACGAATCAAGAACTAAGAATCAAAATCATAATAAATCGTTCATTGTGTTCAAGAAATACCTCTTGCAAATTTTGGTTGTGAGTCGAGTATTTAAGAAAAGCTCCATTTATTCTTTCCAGGTAATGTTTTGCAGAGAAGGATGGCCCTAAAAAATAAAGATCCTTTCATCAAACTGAACACGTTGTTTGGATTTGAAATAGCACTCCACATTTCTTTTCCTAAACGACCTTCTCGATCCTTCATTTTCTCTTTCGGTTTCATCTACATGCACATGCTCCACAGTACGATGGTGATAACTGTTATCAATCTGCGTTGTAATTGTGAAGTCATTAGTAATATAATTTGGTTGGAAAAGACGAATCAAGAGCTGAGAATTAGAATCATAATAAATCGTTCATTGTGTTCAAGAAATACCTCTTGTGGAGTTTGTTTGTGAGTCGAGTATTTAATAAAAGCTCCATCTATTCTTTCCCAGTAATGTTTTGCAGAGAATAATGGCCCCAAAAATTAAAGATCCTTTCATCAAACTGAACACATCGTTTGGATTCGAATTGGCGCTCCACATTTCTTTTCCTAAACGACATTCTCGATCCTTCATTTTCTCTTTCGGTTTCATCTACATCCACATGCTCCATAGTACGACACTGGTAATTGCTATCAATCTGCATTGTAATTGTGAAGTCATTAGTAATAATTTGGCTGGAAAAGACGAATCAAGAACTGAGAATCAAAATCATAATAAATTGTTCATTGTGCTCAAGAAATACCTCTTGCGAAGTTTGGTTGTGATTCGAGTATTTAAGAAAAGCTCCATCTATTCTTTCCCGGTAATGTTTTGCAGAGAAGAATGGCCCCAAAAAACAGAGATCCTTTCATCAAACTGAACACGTCGAAGCTCGGCGTGGCCTTCCCCGTGTGTACAAGCTCTGGCGCTATGTACCCACCGTTCCCACCACACAAGTCATTTGTGAATTCTCTCTATGATCATATAATCGAGCGAGGATGAAGTCAATTATTTCTAAAACGGGTTTCCTCTGTAACTGATTGATAATAACAATATTTTATCCGAAGGTAGACACTATTTCAATCGTCTAACATCAAAATCAATGGTGCACAATGGTACACGTGGCAGTTGGGGGAGTTGTTTTCAAAGAAAGATGCTTTACAACGTAATTATATACATGATTATGGTGTTTTATTAAAAAATATTTATTTATGGTTTTAGCCAATGTATTTAGGATTTTTTTTTTTTAATCTTAAAATTATTATTTTCACATAAATTAAGTTTTTTTTTTTTAATAGTAAAAATTAATATATAGTTGATTTTTTTTTATTTTTTTTTTATTTTTTGGTAACAATGTCGCGTGCTAGTTTGTATTTCAAAAAAGAAGAGGAAAAATTCCTTTTTTACATGCTAGAGTTCTTGAGGAGCAACAGAGAAAGTAGCTACAACAAAATGCTACACCTTCTTTGCTTTTGCTGTTCAGAAAGTAATGAAATATAGATAGTGCGTAGATTCGAACAAACTGAGAAAGGAGAAAGACAAACTTAAAAGACATGCAAAGAAGAGAAGATGAGATCAGTTGATGCTTATTGGGCGCCCAGTCGAGGCATCCATGTTATCCTCATTGCCAACATTTCTCACATTGTTGGAATTGGAGCTTGGAGCTGAGCGTTTCTCAAGTATGTATTTGAGAATTTTGACTGATTCTTTCACATGGGCACACCGGTTGGAGAGTTCATTATACTATTGCTGGAGAGAAGTAACCCTGTGAAGAAAGACTTTCACATCTGCTTGTTGCTTTTCGACAAGGATTTTCGCATATGTTTGCTACTTTTCGCCAAGAATTTTTTGATGAACACGGATCTGTTCCAATTCTGACTGCAGATCTGCATAGTGGAAGCAGTACTCGCTGCGAGCCATACTGTAAGATGGGAGGAAAATTAAATTATTATTATAATAAAATATAATATTTATAAATCAAAATAAAATCGATATAATTTAAAAGATGTATAAATTTGTTTAAGTTTATTTTTATGAGTTTAATTAATATATGTTTTTTAAGTGAGAACAATTTCATGTTGGTTGAAATGTATTTTTAAGTATTTAAATACCTTAAATTTATAATTTTTAACAAAAAATTATGAAAAAAATTCCCAAAAACTAAAATATATATTAAATAGACTATACTTATAAAATATTTAATAAAACATCATTAAAAAAAAGATAATTCACAAATAAAAATATATCAATAAAATAAATTAGTGATGAATCCATAATAATGTTTATCTTTTAAATTAAAAAAAAAAAAAAAATTCTCAATTTCTTTGAAAATTATTTTCCCATCCCATAAACATTTTGAATTTATGTCTTAATTTTTTAATATCTTTTTTATATGAAACCTTGTAAGATTGCAATAAGTTAATCTTACACTACAAATATTCTATCATTAAAACTTATAAATTTCACTATAATTATATAATGAAAAATATCCATATCCACATTTGTGCACTAAAAACCTCATGGAAAAGATATTTTTAGATGCAAGTTCCAAGTTGACATGACAACATGAACTCGTAATATCATACTAAAATAATCAATTATATCTATGTTATGTTCCGTGTCCCTTCTAAAACTTATAGTTGTTATCTATATCAAGTATTGCATATCATAAATATCATAGTATTTAGATTTTGTCATGTATTACCGACCATTTAGTTTTTGTCATGTATCGCATACCATAACTATTATACAGATTTTGTTATGCTATGTCAATTTCATTTAAAATACAACTTCATGATGTTAATAATTTTTACTTATTCATTGATTTGTTTGGTTAGTAATCTAAGGTGTTTAAAATTATTAAAAAAAAATGGTTGCGTATTATATAGATATATTAAATGTTGTTTAAATCGCTAAGTTATAAAAAATTCAGTCAAAATTTGATAATTTTTAAATTTTTATTAGGGTATTCAGATTGTGGAGAGTTTATAACTCAAACTTGTGATTTACAGAATTTCTGGGAAAATTAAACCAGAAAATATGTCGAAAAACCCTCCAAAACGTAGAACAGATAAATTATGGCTAATATAAAAGTTGTGACCAAAATTAATAAGGAAAAATATATCTATGGAATGTCTCGATGATACTCATGTCTGTCAACTATTAATTGCCCCAATTTTTTGTAATTGCCAAGATTGACTTGTGTTTGCCTATTTATTGTTGGCATGTGGGATATGGAACCATTGTAGTGATTCAAAATTTCTTTTGAGGGTTTTAATTCAAAATAGAACCCTCGTCAACTTATTATCCTTTATAATTGTACCATGAATCATATGCATCACAATAATTGTGGAATCCCAAAATACTAATAACTTTTATATGCTCATTAGTATGCTAATGACAACCTTTCGAGCTGAGCATATGCTTTTGCTCAATTGTTCATATGGCTAAAGCTCTATGCAAAACCATACTTTGGGATTCCTTTGAGTAAGAAATAGCCCCCTCATACCTACCATCCAAATATTATTATATTATTATGAAATGAAATTCTAATTATTGAAACATAAAGATATTTTACAACCGCATATGAATAATATTTATAACATAATATAATACTAAGTTAAGCATAAACTACTAAAAGAGCATAAATAAATAATTAATATGATTAAAATATAAATTATTTGTGTAAATAATGGCATTCTATGTCATGTGAATGATTCAATGTGGGTTGAACGGCTTCTGTGGGTTGGTTTTCTTTGGCATTTGAGAGTCTGATGCATCATGGGTCTTCTATTCTGTGTGAGAATGGTGTTGGGGAATGGGTTATATGTAGAGGCCACCATGACCTCTGTCCAAAACTCTCGTGCTTCACTTGAGGTTTGTGTCACAAGCTTTGTGGATGATATAATGGGTTGGAACTTTGGTGCTAGGGTGGATGTGTTTGGTTTTTTCTCTTGTTTTTTCGCAAATGGAGGTATACATAGTAGTTGCTCCAAGTGCGCCCTCTCGATATTTGTCATGTTGTCATGTCATTGAATGCGTTGTAGGCGGGGGAGGAGGAGACAATGGTTTGTAGGGGCAGAGAGGAGCGAGGCTCTTCACTCATGACTCGGCTGCTGCTTTCTTCAATATAGTTCCGCCGAAAACAAGGAAGGTAATTCACAAATTGGAGACTCAAGCTGGGGTGGAGAGACAATCCCACTCATATTCAAAAATCTTAGAGGATATGTCGAATTGGGTTCCTGATCCTGGGCACACTAGGGGTAGGAAGAAGAAATATTTCAACTCTATGGCCCTGCTATAGCAAATGAATACATTGTTAGGTTTGGTCCTGAAACACAAGCAAGTGGAACATTATAACGTCTTCGCCACCTTGCAAAACATAAAAAGAATGCTCAGGAATCAATGCTTCTACTTGGACATGAATGATTCTCTCCTTGCCCATGTGAAGGGGCACATTGCATGTGAATATGATAGCGGAGATTTTCTAGATCCTCCAGGTTCGAGTGCGAAAGCACCAGTGAAAATTTCTTCTTCAAAGAATGGTTAAAGTTCCTGTTGATTAGCTTTGTAGTTGTATATTCTCTGTGTTTTGGTTCCACCTAATTAGAAGGGATTTTGACTTTATGATGTACTTAGTTTTTAATAATCGATGCACCGCTCATGGTGTAGTGTTCAGTCTTGTGAATTTTGTATCCAAGTTTGTATGAAAATATGCAAACCAACTAGTGGTAATGGTTCGAGGAGGATTAAAATCCTCATGGCACAATTTGGCAAAACTATGTAATCCTGAGTTTTTGGCAATACAAAGTATATATAGATATATAAAGTTCGGTTGGTGAGACATGTCGAGGGGATTGAATTTCCAATCACTTGGATGCACAAGGACTTGCCAACATGTTTTTTGCCAATTGTGATACCACTCACAAACTAACAATAAAATGTATTAATTAAAAAAACAAGTTAAATTAATATAATTTTTTAACAATAAATAAATAAATACACATGAAAGAAAAACAATGTGAATTAAAAATGAAATAATAATAGGATAATTCTATTATACTCCAAGTAAATCTAAGTAATGAGGGAATCAAGTTTTTGGAAGTGTAAGATTTTTTTCAATTTTTCCAGTATATATTTTAAGAGATTCTTAATATTTGATAAATTTGAAGTTAAGATAAATTTAGACAAATGAAATTTATCAATATAATAATAATAATTATGATTTAATCTTTGCTACTATTTTAGCATTGATTTTATTCCTTAACTATGAATCAATTAACCTTTAATTACAAATATTTTTAAATTGTTTAATATTATATATAGGATAATATCTCTATATATATGTATATAACTTTTGCAATAAACATTATTGATTAATAAAATTTAAGTATAGTTTATAACTTGAACTTTGACATAATGATAAGTTTAAGTTGCTTAATTTGTAAAGTTTGAATGTTATATGGGTTTTTTAGACTCTTAATCCATTCATGTATTTAAAAGTGCATTTTAAACAACATTAAATCACTATCTTGCTTGAAATTGTATTGCCATATTCAATTTATTAGTTAGCCTTTACTATTTTACAATATTAAGAGACTTTAAAATTTTAAATTAGTTTTCCTCCCTGTTAAAACCATGGGTTACCCAATACCATAAACCTATAAGCCATCAATGACAAACTAATTTATAACTCAAATCAAAACTAACTCAACTTAATAGTTCTTGTTTTTCACCATAAAATTTTATTTAATATATTTTTTTGTTTGCTAGTTTATGTGAGTCCTGAGATGATTGCTGGACTTGAATAGTCGCTACCTGCAACGGCCTGGGCCACACCAACCCTTAACACATGTTGGATTTTTACCCACCAAAATTTGAACCTATGACCTTTACACCATGAAGTGCTTTAATAGAACGCCCTATTCATGGGCAAAATTTTATTTAATAAATATTAAAGAATAATTGGATAATTCAAATTTAATAAAGACTTGATTATATATAATATTATTTACACATTTTATTTACTTATTTGAAATAGATTAAATCAATAAGATTAATTATTAAATATAAATTATCTAGTATATAATTATTATTATAAATAAAATTAAATTGTCATGGTTTTTTTTGTTTATTTATTTATTTATTATTATTATTTTTTATTTTATGTTTTTGAGGTTTTTGGGTCTTTTTTTTTGTTAAATTTACTTTAAATTCTGCATGAATTTGGTGGAATCACAAGTTTGACCTGTAAACTATATACAATTCGAGTACCTTAAATATTTTGGAGAAAATTGAATCCATTTATACATTCAAAAACATATCTTAACTAACAAAAAAATATGATGTAAAAAAAAAATCATTTTCCTAATAAAATTTTATTATAACCACTATTAAATATAAATATTTAATATACATAATTTCCTATTATTAATAATATTTATATCTTAAGTATATAAATGTTATTAATAATTAATTAACTTTATATATTGCATAAGTATATAAATATTATTATTCATATGATACCAATAAATTTATTATTAATCATTAATTAATTAACTAACTTTTGATTTATAGACTTAATCAGGTTTTTTTATCCATGTAATCACTATCACGATATGCGGTCAAAAAAAGATATCCAAAGCTTTGCAAAGAGTCTCAAGTTTATGTAAGATTTTTTTGACAAAAATAATAAATAATGGAATCACAAGTTTGACCTGTAAACTATACACAATTTTAATACTCTAAATGTTTTGGAAAAAGTTGAATTCATTTATGCATTCAAAAATTGATTTTAAATAAAAAAATATAATGTAATAAAAAAAAAATTTTTTTCCCAATAAAATTTAGTTATAACCACTATTGAATATACATATTGAATATATATAATTTCCTATTATTAATAATATTTATATCTTAAATATATAAATATTATTATTCATATAATATAAATAAATTTATTATTAATAATTAATTAACTTTATATATAAATATTATTATTCATATAATATCAATAAATTTATTATTAAGTTAATTAATTAATTAACTAACTTTTGATTTATAAACCTGGTGAGGGTTCTTATGCATGTAATCACTATCACTATATCCGGTCAAAAATATATCGAAACCTTTGCAAACCGTCTCAAGTTCATGCAAGACCTATTTTAGAAAAATAACAAATAATCACTTACAAATTAATGCTAAGACTTTTTCTTCTATTAAATTATGTTTTAGTGATAAGTTCGTTGCTACATTGACCCAGATTTATGTTGCAACAAATAATATTCTTGTATTTTATTTAAGAGTTCTACATTTATATACTTATTTATAAATGTTAATAACGAATACTTTTGTTTGTTTTTGTTAATAATCAAAGTTATTTTGTCTTATAGGTTTCCATAAGACATAAGACTTTAGGTTTTTGGGAAGTTTTATTTTCCAAAGTGGCTTTTATTTTTTAATCTTTTTATGATGTTTGAATAATATGTGATTTGGATGTAATTAAAGTTCAGAGAAATTAATTAATTTATTTCTCATAAATATTAATGATGATGATGATTAATGTCTATTAAGACCAATGTAGTTATCCGACCTTAACAAGAAGAATAATCTAATTGTAGTTCTTTTAAATTTTATTTCTTTGCTAAAAAAGATGGGAAAGAAGTGCACCAAGATCACTATAGTGGTATGACTTAACAAGTCAAGAAGATTGGGAGTGTGACAGATGTTTGGGAAGTGAGAGTCAAGAAGATTGGGAGTGTGACAGATGTTAGGGAAATGAGAGCAGATGTGAGTAAGGACTAGACAATCTAAAAGAAAGTGCTTTTCATCCTTCACTCTATAGAACAATCTAAAAGAAAGTGCTTTTCATCCTCCACTCTCTTAGCATATGGCAAAGAAGTGCTTTTCATCCTCCACTCTCTCTTGGGAGTAGATCACCACCCAATTTCACTTCTAAGTTCATGAAAATTAGTTCTAATCTTAGAAATGCTCATCTTTTTCTTAGAGCTGGTCAAAATAGAAAAATAATTCTACTTCTCAAGAATGAAGTTGATTACCTCCTTATAATATTTTAACTTCCTTTTACCCTCCAACTCATTATCGTCTCATAACTTATCTTTATAAATAATTATAATATTTTTGAAATTTTAACTCTATATTTGAAAAAACAAATTATTCACCAAACAAATTAAATTAAAATCTTTTATATTTTTAACAAATTTTTTAAAATAACATATTCTACACAGAGAATTTTTTTTTTCAAAAAACAACGTATTTTTATTTAAGATAAACGAAAATACCAATATCAATAGATGTGACCGGAACTATTGAACAGATTCTCATAATGACTTACCAGAAAATAAAACTTCAATCTACTTATAAAATAAAAATATTATTTAAAAATCATTATTTTAAACATCATACCAATTACAATAAATACAAAAATTAATATAATATTAAGAATTTATCCTATTCAATAATCAAATAGATAAAAAAAAATATTAAAATTTGCCCAACATGACACCGAAATAAACATATCACTAATGTCACATCAATAAAAGACATCTATCAAAATTATTTGATTAGATAAATATAAAATGTAGAATTAAAGTCATAATTATGGACCCGCAAGTCATTATGAGCAACCCCACAGCAAATCGCCCTTTTTGACGTTAAGAGGTATCTCGCAAAAATTAATGCATAGTTCCAAATACGGACCCCAGCAGATTCAAGGGGATTCAATAAAATTTTGGATTCCGACAACTGGCTCTGGCGGGAAAGAAAACAAAACCCGCCTGCGATCCTGTCGATGCTTTTCATGTTTCCACTGGTGAAAGGGTTAACGGCTATTCTTTGACGTCATGTCCGAACAAACGCACTTTTTCAGCTTTCAAACCATCAATAATGCCAACTCCTCGGATTCCTTTTATCTGTAACACATTCACAGTATTTTAACTCATCCTGCGTGTAATACGAGTCTAAAAAAAACCCGAAAAATGGTGGTCTGTCGAGAGATTAGGGTTCCAGATTGGTAAATCCGCAGTGAAGGACCGGTAAAGACTCTGTGAGCTGTTTTTATCGACACTTGGGAGCGATTTTAGGGTTGTCTGGAAGTGGGTTGCGACTAAAATGGCGGAGCCGAACCGGAAAAATGGACATCCTGCTCCTGTGATCGGGAAAGCGGGCAGATATACGGTTTTTATTACACCCCCTCCCGTTACTACTAGGCCGGCAACTGCCAGTCCTAAGCCCAAGAATGCTGTGGACTTGGAGGCACAAGCCTCTCCTGCTCCGACTAGCCCACCGGAGACATTGGTCGGCTCTGTTTTGGGTTCGATTTCGAATGCCGTTGCTAAAATCCAGCATGGTAATTGTTTTCTGTCCTTAAAATTGCTTTTTCTTCTATGGATCGACGTTTGAACTTGCTATACATTTCAGTTGTTGACGGGTTCTGTGTTTGAATTCTGAGGTTTTAATCCTGCACAGAAGCAGGGTTTTACAGAGGTTTTGACTTGTTTTTTAAAAAAAATATTAAAATGCTTGAATGGCTTGATTGAAATGTGTGGTTTTGAGTGTTGTGCAGTACATTCAAGAGTGGACGAGTATCTGGCAGATTGGTTTGGGCTGAATCAATCCAAGTACCAATGGGCTCTGAATGAGTATCTGGAAATGAAAAATATGGTATGCAAATCAGTTGGCATTTTTGGAAGTTTTTGGTTTTATTTTACTTTTTATCTTTAGTGGGTTAACGGATCAGATTTCGATGATTTTAGCAGTCCTGCTATGCGATCTAGGATTTGTGTTCTCAGATTTCCCATATTGTATCTTGATTACTTGCCGCAATGCACGGTTGTTCTCAGCAACCTTGATCTGCTGTTAAGAAACAGAGGAACATTGTCGTGGTTCAAAGACGGAGTTCTGACTAATATTAGGTCTATGAGCTATCGCGTATTAGCAGTTCATCGAAGCCTGTCCACTGCTAGTGGCCTTGATTGCATTAATTATGGGTCGATGTATTGAAAACATGCTTGATCTCGGAAGTCATCCTTAGTAGTGAGTAGTTATGTGCTGCAAAGAACCACCATTTATCAACGAACGAAATTAGAGTGCTGAAATTGCATGATGCAGTTTGTTTTGTTATTTCTTTGAGAGTTTCCTCCCAGTGATGAATCCATAGGAATTATCTTGTTGACCACCGCATGGTGATCTCTTTAGCTATAATAGGTTGCAGCATTGGACTATCGAATCAATGTTGTCTGTTGTTTGCTGCAATGAAATCAGGCTAGTCTATTCATTGTTGGTATCTGGCCTTTTCCAGCGATCTTACAACATATGATTCTCCTTGAAGTAGTGAAACAGACGCTGGTCAAATCTTCTTTGCTAGTTAGTTCAAACGAATTCTGCTCTTCCATTATATGAGAACTGAGCTTTGGATTTGAGCATGAATGTGTTGTGGATCTGGCTTCCAAAAGCAGTTTCTGGATGGAGGCTATATGACAAGATGAGGACGTGTCCCTCTTGTGAACTGTTGAAGTGCCATTTACATCTTTGTTTATTACCACTAACCTAGTCTTAGTTAGCCTCAATATGGTTTTGCACTTTGGCCAGCAGAAACTGTGCCATATACTGAATTGTGTAGAAGTATTTTTTTGAATTATAATTACAGAGGGAAATCATGGGGTGTAGCTCAATTGGTGATTGCCTTTTTTCGAAGTCACATGTAAAGCAAGAGATTCAATGTTCAATTCCAGATGGATTAGGCCAACAAAAAAACTATAACAAAAGGAAGGTTTTATTGCTCAATTAGTGGAACGTTACAGGTAACAACGAACAATCGGGCTTATAAAGTTGTCTTGACTGTCTGACAGGTCCGTTGACTTATCTTCCTGTTCAATCCCCAATTCATCCCTAAGGTCTGTTAGTATCTTTAATGTAAATTGAGATAGATAATGTTATAGGACTCTGCAATGTATTGCAGATAGAATGGCAATTTCTAAAGGGAAGAAGCCGTATCTTTTGTTACTCAGGTTATCCCGTGTTATATTTTGACAAATATAAAATAAACATATTGGAATTTAGCTGTTATTATGGAAATTTTAGTTGGTGCCACATAAGGCCAACTTTACTCCAACTTGGTGTATTTCCATAGACATTGAGGCAAGCATATACACCACAAGCATATTTCTATAGACAAGCATATACACCACAGTTCAGAATAAGTGTCCAACAAAGTATGGACAGAATTGCATAAAACATAGAAAATACAGTTCAAGTATTGCCTCATCAGATACAGTCTGAGTGAAAAATGGCTAAATCAAATTAAAAAACAAATGTTTGATACAAGGTATCTAATCTGCTCAAAATATCAGATTAATAAGTATGCAGAAATAAGAGATCATTTAAAGCCAAAATGGCAACACAAGCCACAATTAATAGCTTTTAAGGAGTCTAGCTAGACAAACTCTTGTAAATTCTTGTATCCCTTTAATATAACACTACAATATGAAGATCTGATCCTGGCATCCTTTTTTTGAACTGGCTTCTTCTACAATTAGGCTAACATGCGTAGATTTAGCATTATGGGGGAGCCATTTACATCATTAAATTCCATTACCCTTGGCCAAGCAACTGTTGGTTGGGGGTATTCTTCCATGACTGCCCATGATTCTCAACTGGCCCCAACTACTGTTGTGTGCGTGTGCATTCACAGGTGCAATCACAGACTTATCATGTCACTTGGTAGGACTTGAACTCTGGTGGGGGCTGTATTAGCTACCTGCTTTCACTAACCTGGCAAGCCACCATTGATTATTTTCTTCCTCGTAAAAGGTAAATGCAAATGAATAAATAACTTAACTGTTTAAAATCATATACGGTAAATGCTGGCATTATGTATAAATTTCTGTGAAAGATGCCTCGACTCTTTAACTTTTTTTGGTAGAAATTAAGGGTTATGCTGCAGAAAGAAGCCAGATTAGAGTTTCAGAGATGGAGTGATCCAATTGAGCTTTAGGTTGATTGAATTAGACAGTGTAAAGGAAACTGAAAATATTTCTCGCTTTTTCTTAATTATTTTAAAGTAAATAAATTATTTTAAAATTGTTTCCTTTTGTTTTGTTCATCGTGAGCTGGATTTTTTGACCTTTCCATACTTTTATAGGGCTTCATAGCCTAAACTTGTAGTACTTGTTAATAAAATTTCTCAAACGTGACGTGCCTATATGTTCCTAGAGGAACATAATGTGGTTTAGTTGATGGATCATGGCCATAAGTCAAGTTCCTTATCTTTTGGTGAGAATAGAGGGAAGCTAGGTTCCCTATCTTTTGGTGAAAATAGAGGAAGCTCAGTTCCCTATCTTTTGGTGAGAATATGAATTTTTTGTTTCAGTGAAGAACAGGAAAAGGATCAGCTTCCTATCTTTTGGCTGAAATTAAGGGTTATGCTGCAGAAAGGAGCCAGATTAGAGTTTGAGAGATGGAGTGATCCAATTGAGCTTTAGGTTGATTGAATTAGACGCTGTAATGGAAACTGAAAATATTTATCGCTTTTTCTTAATTATTTTAAAATAAATAAATATAATTTTAAAATTGTTTCCTTTTGTTTTTTTCACCGTGAGCTGGATTTTTTGACCTTTCCATGCTTTTATAGGGCTTCATAGCCTAAACTTGTAGTACTTGTTGATAAGATTTCTCAAACGTGACGAGCCTATATGTTCTCAGAGGAACATAATGTGGTTTAGTTGATGGATCATGGCCATAAGTCACGTTCCTTACCTTTTGGTGAGAATAGAGGGAAGCTAGGTTCCCTATCTTTTGGTGAAAATAGAGGAAGCTCAGTTCCTTATCTTTTGGTGAGAATAGGAATCCTTTTGTTACAGTGAAGAACAGGAAAAGGATCAGCTTCCTATCTTTTGGCAAGCATATGAAACTTTTGGTTTCAGCGAAGAATAGGAAAAGGAAAACCTTTCAAAAGAGGAACACATGGTGCTCAATAATGTGGTTAACACTCTTGTGACTAGGCAAAGGTAGCCTTGTGGCTCTATAAGTAAATCCGCATCAGAGAAATCTAGAAGTTCAGTATGGCATCCTTCATCTTTGCTTAGAAGTTAGAACAGAATGACCCTGAGTTGCAGGAAATGTGCCCCCTTATTGTTTCCATTGTCCATTTAATCTTAAGAATTGAATGAAAGTACACTATAATTAAAGATAAGTGCCAACATTAATTTAAAATATTAACATTAATATTAAAGTGGGGCCCCCATTTCAGAATGTTTGGTGATGGAATCAAACTCATGGGCCTTATATGGGATGCTTTTCAGCTTTCAGACTAATTTTCCAGCTAGGAATTTGGTGTTTCTAAGATTGAAATTTAGAAGGTGAATAGGTTGTTCAATGGTGCCAGCTAATTAAACCTATATGCTACTTAATAGTGCTCATGCCAGTTGAATTAAAACATCAAATGGTAGCAGCTATTGAAGCCATTCAGGAAGCAAATGTCAGATTTATATACTTTGGATGAGCTTCGTACTCATTTGATTATTAATATGATGATTTTCGGACACTAGAGTATAGATGTCCTTTGGCATCTCAATATTTATTATTTGCATTGGAACTTTAAGTATATGTATCCAACCACTCATATAAATTGATGACATTTTACTATATTCACCCTGGCATGGTATATACATGAGAAAATTTTGCATACTTGCTGTCTAATGGTTTGAACTTTCATTGATGTGTGTTTGTGTGTGTTTTTAAATTTGAATATTTTATGCGCTTTCCAATCGACCAATGCTTCAACTCGGTTTTGGACTGATTTTGGTTCAAATTAAGGCTAATGTGGTTCACACTAAATTGTCAATCTAAACTTTCCTGATCATTTTATTCCAAGTTTATTTTTAATTTTCTGAATTTTTAAATACTGCATTTTCCTATTTCAAAACTTTTGGGGGATCACATTTCCTTGCTGTACCCATTTTGGAAACTTGTACCAGTTTCCATGTTTCATGCTACTTACGTTTGCTGATTATAGATGCATTTCTATCAGATTCTGAGAACTCTTTACCCCACACATTGGTTGGAATTGCCACATTTGGTTGGAATACGTTTTATGCAAAGATTTTGAAGTCTGTAAATATTGTAACAAAAACTGAACACACTGAAGTTTCTGGTTTTATTATGACTTAAGATTACTGTACTTGCTTTGACAATTACACTTGTATACTGATGTAATACAATTTCAATAATTTACAGGAAATGGAGGAAGGAAAACCAAAAGAAACAGTAGGTAAGGGACAAGAAATGCAGCAGATTGGCGAGCAGGTTATGAAGGTGTATTTTCTCTCCCTTCTGGAACTGATAGTTGTGTTACAGTATTTTAGTGCATGTACCAAGACTGTTCTTGTAAGGTACTTTGGTTAAGATTGAGAGGCAAACAAGTTGCCGAGAAAAAGTATAGACCATAAATGGAAACAGAGAGACTAACAAGAAAAAATGGACCATATAAGAACATATATTGGTTTACATGTGATGTTATTAAAGAGTTTGATAAACGAAACACATGTGCCTTTTTGGAGTATTACATGTACAATGCTTGGATAATGTTTTTATTCATTAGTTCCAAGTTTGTAAAAATGATGTGATGGAAGTTTGGAACTCTTACCTGCAATGTCTGCTCGTACTGTGTCATTTTAGAGTAATATCTCCTGTGTGCTATGAAGACTAGTTTAAGAGGTTTGTATCTTGGACCATTTCTGATAAAGTTGAGCATGCCTGAGTTGCGTCACCTTCTGTAGGTGGATTGTCATTGCAGTCTCTGCAATAGAATTTCAGGACTCCTTTAGGGATCTGTGTCTCAATCAGTTTGACAAATTTAGCAGGTGTGAGCTGTGCCACTCATTTGCTGTCAGACCTAGCTTATTATCCTCCAGCTGCAGGTTGATATTCTTTTATAATAACAAATTTTGCTGCACACACTTGGATTCTAACTACAGCGGCTTTATTTGCCAAGCGAGTGACTTTTTAACTGAAGTATGAAAAGGCCGCAACTGGATGCAGAGATTTTGTGTTTAAGCTCTCAGATTACGGCATGTCATCCATGGAATACTTAACTTATCCCCGGGCACCTACTAATGGAAATCATAGAGTTGAACTTATTTCATATAAAGTTTTGGTAGCAGAAATGTTTGTCTTGGATACCCTACATGTTTTAAATTACTTTTGTCAAGGTAAATGCTTTTTTTACAAAAGATGTTTGAAATTACTTGATAAATTCATGGGTAAAGTATCACAGGATTTTGACTCTCGAGTATCTCTTTTATCTCGAATATCTGAGCTTTGTTTCAGATGGGTTATGCCTCTTGGAATTGAGTGAAATGTATCTGATATTGTTCAAATGTGTTGTTTTTGCAGAGAGATGACCAGCCATCACCCTGAAGCTTGATAGATTATTGGACTCGTGAAACAGTTTAGTGAATTTTTTGTATAGTTATCGCTGGTTTTATATTGTATTTTCATCTGTAAGAGCATGAAGCAGTGGAT
This sequence comes from Pinus albicaulis, assembly GCA_034641835.2. Lineage (NCBI taxonomy): Eukaryota > Viridiplantae > Streptophyta > Pinopsida > Pinales > Pinaceae > Pinus > Pinus albicaulis. Next base: position 22,998 of record JAXQQM020087476.1, read on the forward strand.
GTATTTTCTTAAGAAGAAGGGCAAGATATATTTCTGTTCCTGGCAGAAAAATCGTGATCTGTACCATGAGTTTCTGTTCTATTACAATCTGTCTTTCTGAAACTTTCAGCTCGCTTCAAAGGAATAGAGAATTTCACATTTTCTAAAAGCAATGTCCAAAGTTGAACAGAAATGGTGTGTGCAGATTCTTCATAGAATCAACTAAGAACAATCTCTTTTAGTTCATAGCAAGGCAGAAGTTGGAGAATCTGTACTTTTGCCTAGTATATCAACATAGGCCTATCAAATATCATGCAATGGTATAAATATTTTGTAAGTGTTCAAGGGTAATACGAATGTGCACACATTGCATGATATGGTGGGTGACAAACTACATTTTGAGACAAAATTGACTATGACTATGGGGTATTTGTGTTTTCCTGGATAACTGCCATTTTAATGAACTGGTAAATTTAAAATGGGAGTCATTTGGAGGACCAATCTATTTTTCAATTGAAGTTAGTGCTAACTGTAACAAATTGAAACTGGTGTAAAACCGTGTTATAAACTAGTTCAGTGCTTTTTAAAAATGGGAATGCATCTTTTGCCAGATGGTAAACCGAGAAAAAAGATTGACCCACCCTCACACTCTTAAGTGAAGAATAGAATTCGCTGGTACATTGTCAGTGCTTATACAATAATCATCTTGAATGCGACATCAGCAGTATTCAATATAATCAATAACCACGTCCAACAAACCCCAAGTAGTGGAAGGTATTCATGCTAGGATTTGAACCTAGTTCATTGACACAACTGCTCCAAATTGCTGCTGGACTGCAGCCCAACAGACAATAAACTAGTTCAGTACTTGGTACCTGTTTTCCTTCAATTTTCTCAAACGTCTGTAACTTAGTGTCCATTAGATCATTTGGTCGTTAGCATCAAAGTAGTAGTTTGTATGGTATATTATAGGCGAGCTGAACTAGTTTGCTAAAGCAATAAGAAAACTATACATTCCTGTGAACGTTATATATATTATAAACATAGCAATCCAAATTGTTCTTAAAATTGTCTTTTAGGAATGTGTGATTCTTTGAGACTATGTTTGGGAGATTGATCGAGTCTATATAAAGACATTTTTTCATTCTGGAGACCAGCTTGTCAGTTCCAGAAGCAGCAGATCCTTCAGGCTGATCTCATACATTTCCTCCATTGGGAATGTGATTCTTTGAGACTATGTTTGGGAGATTGCTCGATTCAATATAAAGAGGTTTTTTCAACTTGTAGATCAGCTCGTCAGTTTCAGCAGCACATATGCTTTAGGCTGATTTCATAAATTTCCTTCTTCATTGGGAAATGCACCCTTTACATCTATTTGATAATTTCTTATACATTTGCAGCTGTAAAGGCAATCTGCACTTGAAAGAAATACATCATACTCATCGATATCTTTAACTCTAGAGACTTTTGAGAAACCATTCAAGTATGTGTTGATCTATAATCCCATCACACTTGTGTAATTTTTCTCCAGCTACTACTGATGGTCAGTTTCCAGTACTGTATGAAGGAGTTTTTCTCAGTAAATTAATATTTTCGTAATGGTAGCATTTGGGCAGTCTGATTGTATCGCAGGCATATCTGATGTAGGCTCTTCAGGGTCCGGGCTGATTTACCAATGTATTTTTTTCAGGTTTGTGTGAAGCTTTGGCTTCATAACTCTTTTTTTTTTTGTACTGTATGCATCCTTTGCTTTCTTTTATGAAATAGCAAGGTACAGTTTTTTTTTCTGTTAAAAACTCCATTTGGATCCTTCTGGAAGTAGAATCAAAGTTGGCGGTTTCGTTCAATGCTATTGTCTATATTAAGACTATGCTTCTTTGGTTTTGTTAAACTGTCTTCTATCAATTTATAATATCCTTGTGTGACATTGAAGACTCTGCTTGGAAGTTTCTCACTCCTGTGGATTGGTTAAGTACTTGTGTATTTATTTGTTCTGGGGTTTGAAATGTCCACAGGTCATTCTCTAGCTTCCAATGTCTTGCCCGAGATTTGATGTTTATTAAAAGTAATGTCCCAGTTAACTACATTTTTCATTAGGAGGTGCCATTGATGCCTTTTTACCCAACTAAGCTTCTTTTTGAGTATACCTATTTGGTATTCTATTTATACATACTGCGTGCCACTCTCCTGGCACAAGTTTCTTGGGGGTGCAGAGAATCTTGAAAATGATTTATCAATAACTTGTCTAGGGCCTTGCGCAACTCGAATTAATCCGAGGTGTATTTGTTACCATGATCACACTTGAATTTTGTAGTAGATTTTTCAGTTTACTTCTTAATTTTTAATAACAATGCCAAAGGCTCCAAAGGTTTTAAAGACGGTTAGCCTCTTTCGTAAAGATAGTTAAAAAAATATTAAAATGTACTTATGTACTTTACATTAGGATCACAAATGTTAAAATGCATGAATGTAATAGTATATTTTTTTTAACCATGCCACAGCTAATATAGTTGTAGAAATTATATGCACTAAGCATGCATATGTTCAAGATCCACCTGATCTCACACTATTTAACTTTATGCAAGATACTGAATCTATTCCACTTGTTAATCTTTTGCGGAAAATTTAATTGCACACACATGTGAAGCATAAACAAAAATATTCAATTGCACATAACACAGCTTTTAATCAGGGAAGCCTAAAGCTGAAAACCTCGACTATATATTATGTAACATGGATATCACATGACAATCTCATACAAGCATACAAAGCTTATCACAAGCTCTCAACACAGTACAATTGTCATACACTAATCAGGCCTAATCTTGCAAATCCATGCACCGATCTATGACACCTGCTAGCCTGTCTCCACTGCGCAATCTCTGATGAAGAATAGCTCTGAATGAATTCGAATTACTCTTGGATTGATTGCGCAATTTTCATTGGCATCTCCACTGTGTGTTTGATGCAATCAATGCATCACTAATAGTCACTATAGATAGTCTATCTTGCCCTTTCACCTATCTCTCCAGTGGTCTTCATTGAAACTGCCATGCACTGTAGTTAACTGTTGTATTGTTCAATTGATTAATGAGTTGTTATTTGTGAATTAATTAACTAATTAATTCACTCCACTCTCACTAGTGTATTAATCAGTTAGACTAGATACAATTAGCTCAACTGAGTTTAACTGAGTTAAATTAAATACAACTCCATAACTACTTCTTCCAACTATGTCATAACATTGCCACTTGAGTTCTAACTGAGTTCTTCATGCATTAGCTCCAGTAAACTCTCAGGAATAGCGTAATTCTTTCTGTCAGTTGTTGTGCCATATCTGTGCATTGAACTGAAGTGCTCCAAGAGAATAAGTCGCTGTTTAGAGTTTGATTATTATTAAGAGCTAATAATAATTGACATGCATCTATTTTTAGATTGATGATCTATAAATAGACTTTGTCCAATATTCTAAAAATAGAATTTCATCTATTTTTCCAACTTGATCAACCATCCACAAATAACATCTTGCAACTTTTGAAATATGATCGACATGTCTAAAAATAGACATAGTCTAAAAATAGACTTGCGCTAAAAATAGCCTGCGGGCCCACTTAGTGAAGGTGACTCTTTTCACTAAGCTCATCATTTTGTTGAATCTCAACACTCCCTCTCAACAAGATAGGGATTATCTTTCACTCCGATCCTGCTTCTATGGTATTCGAATTTGTTTTTGGTGAGCGCCTTTGTCAGAATATCTGCATCCCGATCCTCTGTGAGAATGCACTGAAGCAACATGATCTTCTGTTGCACATAATCTCTGATATGATGATATCGGATATCAATATGTTTAGATCTATCATGAAACATAAGATTCACTGAGAGTTTAATGCAACTCTGATTATCACAATGAATCACTGTGGGATTTAAATGTGAACCGAACAAACCAACCAAAATCTTCCTCATCCAGATAGCCTCACATGTAGCTAAACTCGCTGCCATGTATTCTGCTTCTGCTGAACCTGTTGTACCAATAAATTGTCATAGATCCGATACTGAAAATCTCTCTTGATGTGCTCTTTCTGTCTGTTGGGCTTCCTGCCCAATCTGCATCCGTGAAGCCATGCAACTTCACCTCATCCGTATGTCTGTACCATAAACCATACTCAGATGTGCCCCTGAGATATCTCAGGACATGCTTGGTAGGCTTAACCATTGCTTGTGAACGCTGGTTCACCGCATAGCATATCTCTGGTCTTGTATTGACTAAATACATGAGCGAACCCACCAACTGTCGAAAAACAGTGGCATCCAGTACCTCTGTCGATGTAGCATCCTCTTTCTTCCAATTTCTTGGAAGAGGAGTGTCGATAGGCTTGCAGCATTGCATGTGAAACTTCTCCAGTATCTCTCGGGCATACTTGCCTTGAGACACAAATCGTTCACCTTCTCGCTGCCATATTTCCAATCCAAGGAAATAATGGAGGAGGCCTAAATCCTTCATCTCAAACTCCTTTGCAAGATCAACGTTGCATGAGTGTATCCACTGTTCATCACTTGTTAGTATCAAATCATCAACATGAAGTACAATGATCAAAAGCTTATCTTCAACCACAATCTAGTACAAGTTTGCATCTGCCTCACTCTTGGTGAAGCCAAGTCCAGTGAAATAGCTGTCGATCCGAGTGTACCAAGCACGGGGTGCTTGTTTCAGCGCATACAACGCTCTTTTGAGCCTGCACACATGCGACTTGTTGCTGAAGATCTCAAATCTTTCAGGCTGCTCAATGTACACCTCTTCCTCAATGATCCTATTAAGGAGTCTTCACATCCATCTGATGAATGTGCCAACCCATCTGCGCTGAGAGAGCAAGGATGGTTCGTATGGAAGAATATCGTGCGACAGGTGCAAAGGTTTTTTCATAGTCAATCCCCTCAATCTGTGAGAAGCTTCGGACAACAAATCTTGCTTTATACTTCTCGATGCTCCCATCAATAGCTTGTTTTACCTTGTAGATCCATCTTGATCCTACAACTGATTTTCCCACCGGCCTTGGAACAATCTCTCAAGCACTGTTTCTGACAATGGAGTCATACTCCTCCACCATGGCATCTACCCATGTGGGCTCCTGCGCTGCTTCTTCAAAAGAAGATGGCTCTGTTACAATACACTTGCTCATAAGAGCCATGTATCCAGTATATCGGTCAGGTGACTGTCTCTCTCTGCGTTGTGATGTAGGAACTCCTACATTCTGTGTTGCATCCACCTTCAATCTCTCAGCTTCTGTGGTACGCTACCTGCCTTGTCTGATGTTTGGTTCTGCATGAGTGGACTCCTCCATTCCATGAATCTCCTCCTGTGGCTGATCCACATCTAGAGGCTCATCTTTGGGAACAAGAAGTTCCTCCCCCGCATGCAAGTGTAGCTCCCTCTCAAGCGACCACTGGATGGCTTTCACCTCATTGAATTTTATATCCCATCGCATAACAGTCATCCGACTGTTTGACAAATACACACGATAGTTAGGGGGTGTTTCTGTGTACCCCACAAATATCCCAACTTCTGTAGTCGGCTCCAGCTTATTCCTGGCGTCCTTCGTCACATGAATGTAAACAGGTGAGCCAAAAATCTTCAAATGAGAAATATCAGGCTTTTTACCAGTAAAAGCTTCCTCGGGTGTACTCATGCCAAGTACTCTATGAGGACAACGGTTTTGCACTTAAACCGCAGTGTTGCATGCTTTCGCCCACAAGTGCATCGATAGGCCCTGGTCATGCAGCATCGCTCGTGCAACATCACCGATCGTTCTGTTCTTTCTCTTCGCGACCCCATTCTGCTGTGGGTTATGAGGCGCTATGAGTTCTCTTCGAATTCCTTCTTTGCTACAGAAGTCTTTGAATTCGCCAGAGATGTATTCACCACCATTATTGCTTCTTAGAGCTTTCACCTGCTTCCCCGACTCCTTCTCCACCAATGCCTTGAACTCACAGAACTTTGAGAACGTTTCACTCTTCTTCTGCATGAAGAAGATCCAGCATCTACGAGAAAAGTCATCAACAAATATCACATAATATCTATGTTTCACTGTTGAAGCAACCGAGAATGGTCCACACATGTTTGTGTGAATTCTCTCCAGGATCACCGAAGCACAGTTCTCCTTCTCATGAAAGGTGGTCTTCACAAACTTACCCATTGTACATCCTTTGCACTCATATGACTGCGCAAGAGTACCCTTGGGAAGTCTAGTATAAATTCGCTGCAAAAATGTTCAAAGCACCATGGTGAAGATGGCCCAATCTCCTGTGCCATAATTCGCCTTCATCCCGGCACACCACTTCTTCTGCTTTGCCTACCATTGAGGCGCAGCCATTTACCTCTAGCTTGTAAAGATTCTTAATTCGAACCCCTATCTTCTTGGTTTCACCCGTTGTTTTAGGTCGAAGGAAAGCTTTTTCCTCACTAAAAACAACATCATAACCTCTGTCTTCCAGCATTGCGACTGAGACCAAGTTCTTCTTCAAACCTGGAACATGCATGATATTCTTCAACAAGAATGGATTACCGGACTCCCTCTCAAAGGTAATGGTCCCAATGCCAGTCGCACTGTACCGACCATCGTCGCCCATCTCTATATGCATCTGGAGGTTTTTCTCCTCCAAGTCACTAAACAACTCTTTGTCTCTCGTCATATGGAAAGACGCACCACTGTCAAGATACCACACCGATCCCATGCAACTTGAAACCAAACATGCGATCAAAGAAAAATCCAGCTCAAATTGCGAGGCTAAAGCCTCTTCAGCTGCAGATCCAGTAGCCTGCTTATTCTTCTTCTTCTGTGGACAGTTAGTGGCGAAATGTCCATGCTCGTGATAGTGAAAACACTTCACTTTGGACAAGTCATGCTTCCTGCCTTTCGCACCAAATTTAGAAGGATTTTTCTTCCCCTTCCCTTTCCTTGCTTTGGCAGCCAAAGTGCAATTCTCTTCATCTTCATTCTTCGATGAAGATCCATCCCTGGTACTCCGCCTTATCTCCTCTAGCACAAGATTTGACCAAAGTCGCTCCCATCCTAGCAGTTTCTCTCGTCCATTGAAAGAGTCTTCGTAGTTATGCCAACTCTTCAGAAGCCCAAGGAGAGCCAAGCTCACCAAGTCTTCTTCATCAACAGTAACCCCTACACTTCCTAGTTCATCCTTGCAGTGGACAAACTTCGTGAGGTATTTTGGAACACTGTCGTCTTTCTCCATTTTTATTTTTTTGAGCTTGTCTTTAAGCGCCAACTTCCTCTGGTCACTTCTGCTTTGGAACAAGTGTGTCAAAGCCTTCCACATTAAGAATGGAGTGGCTTTTCCGTGAAGGCTGGACACAATGTGGTCCTTCACACCTTCCAACAGAATCCTCCTCGTCTTTGCAGTCTTCTTTTGCCATGTATCAAGTAATGTAGCATCGCTAGATCCCAGCTTAGGAACATCGCTATTGATGAACTCCTTCAGCCCATTATCTTCCAGCACCGCCTCCATCCTGTCCTTCCAGGCTATGTGATTCGAGCTCCCATCAAGGGCATACTCCAATCTCAACCCATTGAAAGACATTTCAATGTATACTCGATTTTTGCACCAAGAATCTTCTGTAGCAAATTCGAATTGTCCACCAGCACAAACTCACATCACAATTGCAATCTTTAATCAACAATGCTCTAATACCATGTAGAAATTATATGCACTAAGCATGCATATGTCCAAGATCCCCCTGATCTCACACTATTTAACTTTATGCAAGATACTTAATTTATTCCTTTTGTTTATCTTTTGCGGAAAATTTAATTTCACACGCATGTGAAGCATAAACAAAAATATTCAATCGCACATAACACGGTTTTTAACCGGGAAAGCCTGAAGATGAAAACCCCAACTATATATTATGTAACATGGAGATCATATGACAATCTCATACAAGCATACAAAGCTTATCACAAGCTCTCAGTACAGTACAATTGTCATACATTAATCAGGCTAATCTTGCAAATCCATGCACCGATCTATGCCACCTGCTAGCCTGCCTCCACTGCGCAATCTCTGATGAAGAATAACTCTGAATGAATTCGAATTACTCTTGGATTGATTGCGCAATCTTCATTGGCATTTCTACTGTGTGTTTGATACAATCAATGCATCACTAATAGTCCCAACAGATAGTCTATCTTGCCCTTTCACCTATCTCTCCACTGGGCTCCACTGAAACTGCCATGCACTGTAGTTAACTGCTGTATTGTTCAGTTGATTAATGAGTTATTATTTGTGAATTAATTAACTAATTAATTCACTCCACTCTCACTAGTGTATCAATCAGTTAGACTAGATACAACTAGCTCAACTGAGTCATAACATTGCCACTTGAGTTATAACTGAGTTCTCCATGCATTAGCTCCAGTGAACCCTTAGGAATAGCGTAATTCTTTCTGTCAGCTGTTTTGCCATATCTGTGCACTGAACTGAAGTGCTCCAAGAGAATAAGTCGCTGTTTAGAGTCTGATTATTATTAAGAGCTAATAATAATTGACATGCATCTATTTTTAGATTGACGATCTATAAATAGACTTCGCTCAATATTCTAGAAATAGAATTTCATCTATTTTTTCAACTTGATCAACCATCTACAAATAGCCTCCTGCAACCTCTGAAATATTATCGACATGTCTAAAATTAGACATAGTTTAAAAATAGACTTGCACCAAAAATAGCCCCCATGCCCATTTAGTGAAGGCGACTCTTTTCACTAAGCTCATTATCTTGTTGAATCTCAAAACCATTG
>JAXQQM020076241.1:0-7500 GCA_034641835.2 Pinus albicaulis
GAGGGCGTCCGTTCGGGTCGGGTCGTTCGGTCGTGCGGCGAGAGCCGGCTCCGTTCCCGGGTCGTGTCGGGTCGGTCGTCTTGGGGTGAGGGCGATCCGTTGGTCGGGGGCGTCCCGTTCGGGTCGGGTCGTTCGATTAGATGCCGGCCCGAGGAAGCGTCCGTTCGGTGGGGGCGTCTTGAAGCAGAAGCGTCCCTTCGGGTCGGGTCGGGTCGTTTGGCCCGAGGGCGCCCGTGTCAAATTTGCTAAGTTGTGACCGCCCGGGTGCCTTGTGCACGTCCGGGCGGCCCGTTTGCCGTTTGCTCCCATGTGCGTCCGTTGGGTCGGGTCGTTCGGTCGTGCCGGGTGAGGGCGTCCGTTCGGGTCGGGTCGTTCGGTCGTGCCGGGCGAGGGCGTCCGTTCGGGTCGGGTCGTTCGGTCGTGCCGGGTGAGGGCGTCCGTTCGGGTGAGGGCGTCCGTTCGGGTGAGGGCGTCCGTTCGGGTCGGGTCGTTCGGTCGTGCCGGGCGAGGGCGTCCGTTCGGGTGGGCGTGCCGGGCGAGGGCGTCCGTTCGGGTCGGGTCGGGTCGTTTGGCCCGAGGGCGCCCGTGTCAAATTTGCTAAGTTGTGACCGCCCGGGTGCCTTGTGCACGTCCGGGCGGCCCGTTGGCCGTTTGCTCCCATGTGCGTCCGTTTGGTCGGGTCGTTCGGTCGTGCCGGGCGAGGGCGTCCGTTCGGGTCGGGTCGTTCGGTCGTGCCGGGCGAGGGCGTCCGTTCGGGTCGTGTCGTTCGGTCGTGCCGGGTGAGGGCGTCCGTTCGGGTGAGGGCGTCCGTTCGGGTCGGGTCGTTCGGTCGTGCCGGGCGAGGGCGTCCGTTCGGGTGGGCGTGCCGGGCGAGGGCGTCCGTTCGGGTGGGCGTGCCGGGCGAGGGCGTCCGTTCGGGTCGGGTCGGGTCGTTTGGCCCGAGGGCGCCCGTGTCAAATTTGCTAAGTTGTGACCGCCCGGGTGCCTTGTGCACGTCCGGGCGGCCCGTTTGCCGTTTGCTCCCATGTGCGTCCGTTTGGTCGGGTCGTTCGGTCGTGCTGGGCGAGGGCGTCCGTTCGGGTCGGGTCGTTCGGTCGTGCCGGGCGAGGGCGTCCGTTCGGGTCGGGTCGTTCGGTCGTGCCGGGTGAGGGCGTCCGTTCGGGTGAGGGCGTCCGTTCGGGTCGGGTCGTTCGGTCGTGCGGGGCGAGGGCGTCCGTTCGGGTGGGCGTGCCGGGCGAGGGCGTCCGTTCGGGTCGGGTCGGGTCGTTTGGCCCGAGGGCGCCCGTGTCAAATTTGCTAAGTTGTGGCCGCCCGGGTGCCTTGTGCACGTCCGGGCGGCCCGTTTGCCGTTTGCTCCCATGTGCGTCCGTTTGGTCGGGTCGTTCGGTCGTGCCGGGCGAGGGCGTCCGTTCGGGTCGGGTCGGTCGGTCGTGCCGGGCGAGGGCGCCCGTTCGGGTCGTGTCGTTCGGTCGTGCCGGGTGAGGGCGTCCGTTCGGGTGAGGGCGTCCGTTCGGGTCGGGTCGTTCGGTCGTGCCGGGCGAGGGCGTCCGTTCGGGTGGGCGGGCCGGGCGAGGGCGTCCGTTCGGGTCGGGTCGGGTCGTTTGGCCCGAGGGCGCCCGTGTCAAATTTGCTAAGTTGTGACCGCCCGGGTGCCTTGTGCACGTCCGGGCGGCCCGTTTGCCGTTTGCTCCCATGTGCGTCCGTTTGGTCGGGTCGTTCGGTCGTGCCGGGCGAGGGCGTCCGTTCGGGTCGGGTCGTTCGGTCGTGCCGGGCGAGGGCGTCCGTTCGGGTGAGGGCGTCCGTTCGGGTCGGGTCATTCGGTCGTGCCGGGCGAGGGCGTCCGTTCGGGTGGGCGTGCCGGGCGAGGGCGTCCGTTCGGGTCGGGTCGGGTCGTTTGGCCCGAGGGCGCCCGTGTCAAATTTGCTCAGTTGTGACCGCCCCGGTGCCTTGTGCACGTCCGGGCGGCCCGTTTGCCGTTTGCTCCCATGTGCGTCCGTTTGGTCGGGTCGTTCGGTCGTGCCGGGCGAGGGCGTCCGTTCGGGTCGGGTCGTTCGGTCGTGCCGGGTGAGGGCGTCCGTTCGGGTGAGGGCGTCCGGTCGGGTCGGGTCGTTCGGTCGTGCCGGGCGAGGGCGTCCGTTCGGGTCGGGTCGTTCGGTCGTGCCGGGCGAGGGCGTCCGTTCGGGTCGGGTCGTTCGGTCGTGCCGGGTGAGGGCGTCCGTTCGGGTCGGGTCGTTTGGTCGTGCGGCACGATGGCGTCCGTTCGGGTGGGCGTGCGGGGCGAGGGCGTCCGTTCGGGTCGGGTCGGGTCGTTCGGGCCGAGGGCGCCCGTGTCAGATTTGCTAAGTTGTGACCGCCCGGGTGCCTTGTGCACGTCCGGGCGGGCCGTTTGCCGTTTGCTCACATGTCCGCTCGTTTGGTCGGGCGTGCCGTGTCGCGCCGGTTGAGGGCGTCCGTTAGTGTGGGCGTGCCTGGTGAGGGCGTCCGTTCGTGTGGGCGTGCCGGGTGAGGGCGTCCGTTCGTGTCGTGTCGTTTGGTCGTGCGGCACGATGGCGACCGTTCGAGTGGGCGTGCCGGGCGATGGCGTCCGTTCGGGTCGGGTCGGGTCGTTCGGGCCGAGGGCGCCCGTGTCAGATTTGCTAAGTTGTGACCGCCCGGGTGCCTTGTGCACGCCCGGGCGGCCCGTTTGCCGTTTGCTCCCATGTGCGACCGTTTGGGTGGGCGCGTCGTGTCGCGCGGGGTGAGGGCGTCCGTTCGTGTGGGCGTGCCGGGTGAGGGCGTCCGTTCGTGTCGTGTCGTTTGGTCGTGCGGCACGATGGCGACCGTTCGAGTGGGCGTGCCGGGCGAGGGCGTCCGTTCGGGTCGGGTCGAGGGCGCCCGTGTCAGATTTGCTAAGTTGTGACCGCCCGGGTGCCTTGTGCACGTCCGGGCGGCCCGTTTGCCGTTTGCTCCCATGTGCGACCGTTTGGGTGGGCGCGTCGTGTCGTGCCGGGTGAGGGCGTCCGTTCGGGTGGTCGTGCCGGGCGAGGGCGTCCGTTCGGGTCGGGTGAAGTGGTATGGACCGAGGGCGCCCGTGTCAGATTTGCTAAGTTGTGACCGCCCGGGTGCGCGCTGCACGTCGGGCGGCCCGTTTGCCGTTTGCTCCCATGTGCGACCGTTCGGGTGGGCGCGCCGTGTCGTGCCGGTCGATCGGGGTCCGTTCGGGTCGGGTGTTTTGGCCCGAGGGCGCCCGTGTCAGATTTGCTAAGTTGCGACCGCCCGGGTGCCTTGTGCACGTCCGGGCGGCCCGTTTGCCGTTTGCTCCCATGTGCGTCCGTTCGGGTGGGCGCACCGTGTCGTGCCGGGTGAGGGCGTCCGTTCGGGTCATGTGCGACCGTTTGGGTGGGCGTGTCGTGTCGTGCCGGGTGAGGGCGTCCGTTCGGGTCGGGTGGTTTGGCCCGAGGGCGCCCGTGTCAGATTTGCTAAGTTGTGACCGCCCGGGTGCCTTGTGCACGTCCGGGCGGCCCGTTCGCCGTTTGCTCCCATGTGCGTCCGTTTGGTCGGGCGCGCGCCGTGTCGGCCGGTGAGGGCGTCCGTCTCCTCGGTGGGCGCGCGCCGTGTGAGGGCGTCCGTTCGGGTGGGGCGCCGTGTCGTGCCGGTGAGGAGTGGCATGTCCGTTCGGCGCGGCGTGCTAGGGGGAGGTCGTCCGGTTTCCGGGGGGGGGTGGGGTCGTTTGGCCCGAGGGCGCCCGTGTCGATTTCAAGTTGTGACCGCCCGGGTGCCTTGTGCACGTCCGGGCGGCCCGTTTGCCGTTTGCTCCCATGTGCGTCCTTACGGGTGGGCGTGTCGTGTCGTGCCGGTTGAGGGCGTCCGTTCGGGTCGGGTCGTTTGGGCCGAAGGCGCCCGTGTCAGATTTGCTAAGTTGTGACCGCCCGGGTGCCTTGTGCACGTCCGGGCGCTTCGTTTGCCGTTTGCTCCCATGAGCGTCCGTTCGGGTCGGGCGTGTCGTGTCGCGCCGGGTGATGGCGTTCGTTCGGGTGGGCGTGCCGGGTGAGGGCGTCCGTTCGGGTCGGGTCGTTTGTCCCGAGGGCGCCCGTGTCAGATTTGCCAAGTTGTGACTGCCCGGGTGCCTTGTGCACGTCCGGGCGGCCCGTTTGCCGTTTGCTCCCATGTGCGTCCGTTCGGGTGGGCGCGTCGTGTCGCCCCGGGTGAGGGCGTTCATTCGGGTCGGGTCATTTGGGCGTGCCGGGTGAGGGCGTCCGTTCGGGTTGGGTCGTTTGGCCCGAGGGCGCCGGTGCCATATTTGCTAAGTTGCGACCGCCCGGGTGCCTTGTGCACGTCCGGGCGGCCCGTTTGCCGTTTGCTCCCATGTGTCTCCGATCGGGGGGGCGCTCCGTGTCGCTCCGCGTGAGGGCGCACGGACGGGGGCGTTCGGGTCGCCCTGTTTTGTCCGAGGGTGCGCTTATCAGATTTTGCTTTTCGTGTGAAAGGTGGGTTGGTAATTGAGTTGTTTTGCCCGGTTGTGCCTGAAGAATGGCCTTGGGTCATTTGTAGGGTCGTCGACTTTCTTCTCTCCATCACCACTCGGTAGCATATGAGCGGTAATGTTGGCCATGCTTGTCCTTGGAGGCATGTTTGAACAAACTCTCCCGTCCACTCTGTTTTCTAGCATTTGGATGGGGTTGTTGTGTGTGGCTCTTTGAGATGACTGGCTGCCTGTTGGCGTTGTTGAAATCGGCGCTCCAGTAACTCTCTCTCGTGCCCCTTGGTCGCACGTTTGCTCTGTTGAAATCAGCGTTTTGATATGTCGCTCGTTGGCTTTGTCGATGTCGGCTCTTCTCTATATTGTTCTTCTCCTCCCGTTTTGCTTGCTTGTGGGGGGAGGGGTTGGATTTTCGTGTGAAAGGTGGGTTGGTGACTGAGTTGTTTGTTCGGGTGTGCCTGAAGAGTGGCCTTGGGTCATTTGTAGGGTCGTCGACTCTCATCTTCTCTCCATCCCCACTCGGTAGCGCATGAGCGGTAATGTTGGCCATGCTTGTCCTGGGAGGCATATGTGAAAAGAGTTACCCTTCCACTCTGTGTTCTCAGAGTTGGACGAGGTCGCTCTGTGTGGCTCCTTGAGACAACAGGCCGGTCGCCTATGTCGCTCTCGTGCCCCTTGCTCGCTCGTTGGCTCCGTCGATGTTGGCTCTTCGCCATATTGTTCACCTCCTCCCTTTTTGGTGGGTGCGAGAGGTGGGCTTTTGTCTCGTTGGCTTCGTGAAATCGGCTCCTCGGTATATTGTTCACCTCCTCCCCTTTCGGTGGGGGGAGAGGTTGGATTTTCGTGTGAAAGGTGGGTTGGTAACTGAGTTGCTTGTTCGGGTGTGCCTGAAGAGTGGCCTTGGGTCATTTGTAGGGTCGTCGACTCTCGTCTTCTCTCCATCCCCACTCGGTAGCGCATGAGCGGTAATGTTGGCCATGCTTGTCCCGGGAGGCATATGTGAAAAGGTTACCCTTCCGCTCTGTGTTCTCAGAGTTGGACGAGGTCGCTCTGTGTGGCTCCTTGAGACAACTGGCCGGTCGCCTATGTCGCTCTCGTGCCCCTTGCTCGCTCGTTGGCTCCGTCGATGTTGGCTCTTCGCCATATTGTTCACCTCCTCCCTTTTTGGTGGTTGGGAGAGGTGGGCTTTTGTCTCGTTGGCTTCGTGAAATCGGCTCCTCGGTATATTGTTCACCTCCTCCCCTTTCGGTGGGGGGAGGGGTTGGATTTTCGTGTGAAAGGTGGGTTGGCAACTGAGTTGCTTGTTCGGGTGTGCCTGAAGAGTGGCCTTGGGTCATTTGTAGGGTCGTCGACTCTCGTCTTCTCTCCATCCCCACTCGGTAGCGCATGAGCGGCAATGTTGGCCATGCTTGTCCTGGGAGGCATATGTGAAAAGAGTTACCCTTCCGCTCTGTGTTCTCAGAGGTGGACGAGGTCGCTCTGTGTGGCTCCTTGAGACAACTGGCCGGTCGCCTATGTCGCTCTCGTGCCCCTTGCTCGCTCGTTGGCTCTGTCGATGTTGGCTCTTCGCCATATTCTTCACCTCCTCCCTTTTTGGTGGGTTGGAGAGGTGGGCTTTTGTCTCGTTGGCTTCGTGAAATCGGCTCCTCGGTATATTGTTCACCTCCTCCCCTTTCGGTGGGGGGAGGGGTTGGATTTTCGGGTGAAAGGTGGGTTGGTAACCGAGTTGCTTGTTCGGGTGTGCCTGAAGAGTGGCCTTGGGTCATTTGTAGGGTCGTCGACTCTCGTCTTCTCTCCATCCCCACTCGGTAGCGCATGAGCGGTAATGTTGGCCATGCTTGTCCTGGGAGGCATAAGTGAAAAGAGTTACCCTTCCGCTCTGTGTTCTCAGAGTTGGACGAGGTCGCTCTGTGTGGCTCCTTGAGACAACTGGCCGGTCGCCTATGTCGCTCTCGTGCCCCGTGCTCGCTCGTTGGCTCCGTCGATGTTGGCTCTTCGCCATATTCTTCACCTCCTCCCTTTTTGGTGGGTTGGAGAGGTGGGCTTTTGTCTCGTTGGCTTCGTGGAATCGGCTCCTCGGTATATTGTTCACCTCCTCCCCCTTTCGGTGGGGGGAGGGGTTGGATTTTCGTGTGAAAGGTGGGTTGGTAACTGAGTTGCTTGTTCGGGTGTGCCTGAAGAGTGGCCTCGGGTCATTTGTAGGGTCGTCGACTCTCGTCTTCTCTCCATCCCCACTCGGTAGCGCATGAGCGGTAATGTTGGCCATGCTTGTCCTGGGAGGCATATGTGCAAAGAGTTACCCTTCCGCTCTGTGTTCTCAGAGTTGGACGAGGTCGCTCTGTGTGGCTCCTTGAGACAACTGGCCGGTCGCCTATGTCGCTCTCGTGCCCCTTGCTCGGTCGTTGGCTCCGTCGATGTTGGCTCTTCGCCATATTCTTCACCTCCTCCCTTTTTGGTGGGTTGGAGAGGTGGGCTTTTGTCTCGCTGGCTTCGTGAAATCGGCTCCTCGGTATATTGTTCACCTCCTCCCCTTTCGGTGGGGGGAGGGGTTGGATTTTCGTGTGAAAGGTGGGTTGGTAACTGAGTTGCTTGTTCGGGTGTGCCTGAAGAGTGGCCTTGGGTCATTTGTAGGGTCGTCGACTCTCGACTTCTCTCCATCCCCACTCGGTAGCACATGAGCGGTAATGTTGGCCATGCTCGTCCTTGGAGGCATATGTGAACAATTCCCCCTTCGCTCCGTGTTCTCGGAATTGGATGGGTTTTTGTGTGTGGCTCCTTGAGACGACCGTCCTCTTCATTGTTTGGCTCTTCACGGTGCCGGTTTCTTGTGCTTGTACTCTTTCTATGTCAGCACTGTGGGTTGAGATGCATACGTTTAAGAGGAATGTGGAGGGGTTTTCGCCGTAAGCTTCCCCTCTTGCTTGCTTTTTCCATTGGGCGATGTGAGGAGCGGGGTTCTACTTGTTGTAAAATTAAGGTCTGGAATTCCTTTCAGAGTGCACGTTGTTTGTCCCTGCGTTGGCTTTGAGGTCTTGATAGAT
>JAXQQM020076241.1:20000-32500 GCA_034641835.2 Pinus albicaulis
GGAGCGACGTGCATAAACGCGTCCAAAAATGGCCGTGTGTTGGCTTGGAGGTTTTATAGGCCGGCCGTGGTGGCAAGCCGACATTAAGGAGGAAATGCCACGTCGTAACCAAGGCTTTATGGGCGTTTACTGGGTCGGCCTCATATGGGTCAAGCCCCACCCATGGAAGCAATGTGTGGGCAAAGGCACATACGAAAGGAGGACGTGCGATGGACGATAAAGGAAAGAAAGAAGGACATCAACATCTTGCCGATTCCACCATTGGAAAGCTAATGCTCGAGCCAGAGCGAAGGTCGAGGGTGGAGGGCGAAGCCGCAGCAGGGAAACGGAGTCTGGGTCGAGTCGGGTAAAAACCCGTTCGGCGTTCACCCGCAGGTCGAGTCGGGTTCCTTCCGCAGGCCGCGTGCGGTGCAGTGTTTAGTGCATGGTCGAGTCGGGTTCCTTCCGCAGGACGCGTGGAGAACAGTGTTCAGGGCGGGCGCGTTCAGGTCGAGTCGGGTTCGTGCAGCGCGCCCGCGTTCCGGACGCGCGGAACAGTGTTTGAAGGCGCGGAGTTCGTTCAGCAGGGTCGGGTCAGGTCGAACGCGTTCAGGAAACGCGTGCAGACCGTGACCCCGGTGACCCGCGTGCGGAAACGCGTTCAGGGTGCCGAGGGCGTCTGTGACCCGAGTGACCCACTCGAACCAGAATTCGCGCAGACTTCACAAACATGTTCTGAAAGGGAATTTTGGGGTTCCTTTGGATTTTTTGCACTGTTGGGAAGCTGTTAAGGCTAGACCCAGGTACAAGCACATTTGGCAAGAAGCATAAATGGTTTATGGAGGCTTGGCTGTATAGTTATTGCAGATTGTCAATATTTATTGAAGCATAATACTGGGCAGACTTATTAACGGGATTTGCTCCTCCCTTGAATGTATGGGCGTTCATGTGGTTTGATATTGATGTTTATTGCTGTTTTATTTCCGCACAGGAGCACTTTGGAAGATTAATTAAACAAGTGTTGAGTTAGGCTTAGTCTACTTATTGAGTATTTGAAAAGAGAAAAATAAGGTAGTGCCGCACCCGTCTATAGAGCGGTTGGGAGACTACCACAGGTATAAGGGCGTGACAGTTGGTATCAGAGCTACATTTTTGTGGCTTTATTATTATTATTATTATTATTGAGCAGGGATACCGTTGCAGCGTTGCAGGTGGTATTGAAGCTTGATGGATGAGTTTGTTTCATTGGAAATGAACTTCAAAGAAATTAAAGAGAAGTCGAAGGAAGTGGAAAAGGAGTTTGATGAGGTGAGTCGGACCATTGATACATTGTGCAAGAGGAGGACATCTGGCATGAGAAAAGATGAAATGTTTCGACTTATGAAGAAAGTGATAATTCTCCGAGCAGAAATGGACAAGGTGGAAGAAGAGCGAAGGAAGTTAATTGATAAGCTTCTCAAGCTTAGAGACCTTGGAAAGATGAAGCATGGTGGCATGAAGCCCATTGTGGCCGAACCAAAGGATGTTGTAGATGTGATTGAAGTCAAGGAAGAAGCTGATGAACAAGTTGGACCAGGATCAAGCACATTACAAGCATTGATGGTGGACGATTCTCACAAGGATGTTGCAGATGTGGTAGAAGTCGAGGACGAACTTGATGAACAGGTTGGACCAGGGCCAAGCACATCGCAAGCATCGGTGATGGATGATTCTGGGGAGGATGTCGAGGATGCGGATATGATCGAGGAAGAACTCGTGGAACAAGTTGAACCTGGACCAAGCACATTGCAGGCATTGGGGGATGAACCACATGAAAATTTTGGAGAAGTGACAATGATCGAGGAGGAACTTTATGAGCAGGCGGTACCAGGATCGGAAGCATTGCAGACATTGATGAGGACGGAGGACACTCGCTTAGAGATTCTTCATGAAGACATGGCTCGTGTTTCAATTGAGCATCCGGGAGATGGACCGTATGCAGGGATGGGAAAGAAGATGACTTCTTTTCCAATACCATGGAGGACCTTTCCTCGGATGACTATGATGGAACCTTGTACATTGGAGAAGCAAGGGGAGCATTTCTTGTTGTAGGCCTTTATAGGGAAATTTGTGACCTCGCTCTAGTAGGTTCAAATTCCCGTGACAAGGGTGGAACTTGATGATCTCTGTGATAGATACGGGTCATGCTTAGCCACATGGAAACTGGCTAGGTGCCCGGCATGACTCATGGACTGCCTTGGTGGTAGGGCACATTGTCCGGGTAGACTTCTTCATGGCTTACAACCAAGAAGGAACTCTTGGTGCACCTTTAGCGGGGGAGAAGCCTTGGAGGAAGTACCCATGATGATGATGGTAGAAGTGACCGAGGGCACTTAGCCTGTACACTATACACATGATGGTGACTGGGGTTGAGGCGAGTCTACTCTTGATGGACACATGGGAAACCAAAGTCATGTACATTGGCACGAGGGCATGGCAGGACATTATGTGGAGACATTATGCAGGTGCACTTACTGGGTGCCCACTTATGAGCATCATGGAGGAGTGTCAAGAAGGAATATGCCGAGCATGATCGATTGTTGGTGCTACATGGAGATCTTTTATAGATGGGCTGATGGACGTTGTTCACTTTGAGCAACAAGACATTGGTTGGATGAGCAGCCTACGAGCACATTCATATGATTTGCAGGGTGAGAACAACTTGTGGTGGCACTCGCGGGCAATACAAGTATGCTTGCCAACGCTTTGGATAGGATGATGCGTGGGAGTTCATGGTGGAGTTTCATTCATTGGAGGCTTTATACTACAATGATCTTGCAGTATCTGGTTCACTGAAGAACTGAGATCGAGACTGGTCTTGATTTTGATGCACTATGGGATGCATACCTTCGAGCAGGGAAACGCGTTCGGTCGGGTCGGGTCGCGTGAGGGCGCCCAAGGAAACGCGTTCGGGTCGGGTCGTGTGAGGGCGGCCGTATAAAAAATGCTATGTTGTGACCGCCCGCGTGCCTTGTGCACGTTCGCGCGGCCAGTTTCCGATTTGCTCCCTTGTGCCTCGTCGCTGCCTGCCCGCCGTGCCGTGCGAGGGGGGCCGTATAAAAAATGCTAAGTTGTGACTGCTCGTGTGCCTTGTGCACGTTCGTGCGACCCGTTTTCCGTTTGCTCCCTTGTGCCTTCGTTCGGGCGGGTCGGGTCGTGCCGTGTGAGGGCGCCCAAGGAAACGTGTTCGGGTCGGGCCGTGTGAAGGAGGCCGTATAAAAAATGCTAAGTTGTGACCGCCCCTGTGCCTTGTGCACGTTCGTGCGACCCGATTGCCGTTTGCTCCTTTGTGCCCTCGTTAGGGCGGGTCAGGTCGTGCCGTGTGAGGGCGCCCAAGGAAACGCGTTCGGGTCCGGTCGTGTGAGGGAGGCCGTATCGAAAATGCTAAGTTGTGACCGCCCGTGTGCCTAGTTGTCACGCCCCTATACCTTCGGTGTCTTTCAACCACGCTATAGACGGGTGCGACACTACCGTACTTTTTTCTTTTTCCAAATACTCAAGTATATAGACTACGACTTTAGCAACACTTGTTATTTATTAACCAAAGGTTCTCTCAATATGCGGAAATAAACATAAACATCATTATCAATCCACAAGTATGCTCATACATACAAGGGAGGGGCAATTCCCTGTTAATAATGATAAATATGAAATAATAAGTTCCAATCCAGCAGAAGCCACTTCTGCTCCTTGGCAAGGCAAGTTAGCCTTTTGACCAAGCCCCAAGGCTTGTCAACCATCAAACTAGCCTACAGCAATCATTTACAATCATCAGAATTCACCTTGGGAATATCCTGCACAAAACTGCCCAAGTGCTGCCGGGTCACTCAAATCGGCACTACAAATCAGTTTAGACCGTCCCTCGAGCTCCCTGTGTGTCCAATCCGCTTCCCAACTGTACGGTTAGATGCGGCCCGTCAATACGCACATTCTGCAATTTACGGCACTCAATTCCGACTCCGGACGCTCCCGGAATGGCTTCCGCACTGTAGTGCAGTTCGTGCAGAGGCGCCCAGTCTTGGGTCACCCGACTCGCCCAGCCAAACGCGTTCGGGTCGGGTCGGGCGCGTCGGGTGAGGGCGCCCGGCCAAAGGCGTTTGGGTCGAGTCGTTTGGGCCGAGGGCGCCCGTATCAGATTTGCTAAGTTGTGACCGCCCGGGTGCCTTGTGCACGTCCGAGCGACCCGTTTGCCGTTTGCTCCCATGTGCGTCCGTTCGGTCGGGCGGGTCGTGTGGCACCGGGTGAGGGCGTCCGTCCAGGTCGGGCCGTTTGGTCGGAGGGCGCCCGTGTCAGATTTGCTAAGTTGTGACCGCCCGGGTGCCTTGTGCACGTCCGTGCGGCCCGTTTGTCGTTTGGTCCCATGTGCGTCCGTTCGGGTCAGGTCGGGTCGTTCGGTCGTGCCGGGTGAGGGCGTCCGTTCGGGTCGGGTCGTTTGGTCGTGGCGGGTGAGGGCGTCCGTTCTGGTCGTTTGGCCCAAGGGCGTCCGTTCGGGTCGGGTCGTTTGGTCGTGGCGGGTGAGGGCGTCCGTTCGGGTCGTTTGGCCCAAGGGCGTCCGTTCGGGTCGGGTCGTTTGGTCGTGGCGGGTGAGGGCGTCCGTTCGGGTCGTTTGGCCCAAGGGCGTCCGTTCGGGTCGGGTCGTTTGGTCGTGGCGGGTGAGGTCGTCCGTTCGGGTCGGGTCGGGTCGTTTGGGCCGAGGGCGTCCGTCCATTCGGGTCAGGTCGGGTCGTTCGGTCGTGCCGGGTGAGGGCGTCCGTTCGGCTCTGCCTTGGCCGCGATGTGAGGGCGTCCGTTCGGGGACCGTTGGGCCCAGCGGGCGTCCGTTCGGCCCAAGCCCGGCCGGCCGGGGGGGGGCCCGTTTGGGTCAGGCTTCCGTCATGGCCGAGGGCGTCCGTTCGGTCGGGTCGGGTCGTTTGGGCCGAGGGCGTCCGTTCGAGTCGGCCCGTGGGGCGTGCTCGGGGAGGCGCCGGTCCGTTCGGGTCGGGGTCGGGCCTGGGCGGGCATGCCGGTGAGCTCTCTCCTTCGGGGCCCGGGCCCGCCCGGGCGTGCCTAAGAGGGCGTCCGTTCGGGTCGGGTCGGGTCGGGTCGTTTGGTCGTGCCGAGTGAGGGCGTCCATTCGGGTCGGGTCGGGTCGGGTCGTTTGGTCGTGCTGGGTGAGGGCGTCCGTTCGGGTCGGGTCAAGTCGTTTGGCCCGAGGGCGTCCGTTCGGGTGGGCGTGCCGGGTGAGGGCGTCCGTTCGGGTCGGGTCGGGTCGGGTCGTTTGGCCAGAGGGTGTCCGTTCGGGTGGGCGTGCCGGGTGAGGGCGTCCGTTCGGGTCGGGTCGGGTCGTTTGGCCCGAGGGCGCCCATGTCAGATTTGTTAAGTTGTGACCGCCCACGTGCCTTGTGCACGTCCGGGCGGCCCGTTTGCTGTTTGCTCCCATGTGCGTCCGTTTGGTCGGGCGCGCCGGGTGAGGGCGTCTGTTCGGGTCGTGTCGTTTGGTCATGCCGGGTGAGGGCGTCCGTTCGGGTCGGGTCGGGTCGTTTGGCCCGAGGGTGCCCGTGTCAGATTTGCTAAGTCGTGACCGCCCGGGAGCCTCGTGCACGTCCGGGCGGCCCGTTTGCCATTTGCTCCCATGTGCGTCCATTTGGTCGGGTCGTTCGGTCGTGCCGAGCGAGGGCGTCCGTTCGGGTCGGGTCGTTCGGTCGTGCCAGGTGAGGGCGTCCGTTCGGGTCGGGTCGTTCGGTCGTGCCGGGTGAGGGCGTCCGTTCGGTCGTGCCGGGCGAGGGCGTCCGTTCGGGTGGGCGTGCCGGGCGAGGGCGTCCGTTCGGGTCGGGTCGGGTCGTTTGGCCCGAGGGCGCCCGTGTCAAATTTGCTAAGTTGTGACCGCCCGGGTGCCTTGTGCACGTCCGGGCGGCCCGTTTGCCGTTTGCTCCCATGTGCGTCCGTTTGGTCGGGTCGTTCGGTCGTGCCGGGCGAGGGCGTCCGTTCTGCCCGGTCGTCTTGGCCGTGTCGGGGTGAGGGCGTCCGTCGGGTCGGGTCGTTGGTCGTGCGGCACGATGGCGTCCGCGTTCGGTGGGCGTGCCGGCGAGGGCGTCCGTTCGGTCGGTCGGGTCGCTTGGCCCGAGGGCGCCCGTGTCGCATTTAAGTTGTGACCGCCGGTGCTCTCAGGCACGTCCGGCGCCCGTTTGCCATTTTCTCCAATGTGCGTCCGTTCGGTCGGGTCGTCTTGTCGGGCCGTGCCGGTGAGGGCGTCCATTCGGGCCTGGTCATCTTGGCCGTGCCGGTGTGAGGGCGTCCGTTCGGTTGGGTCGTTTCCCAGCCGTGCCGGTGAGGGCGGTTGCCTGGGTGGGCGGCCGGCGAGGGGCGTCCATTCCGGCTGGCCCGGTCGCTGGCCCGAGGGCGCCCGTGTCAAATTTGCTAAGTTGTGACCGCCCGGGTGCCTTGTGCACGTCTGGGCGGCCCGTTTGCCGTTTGCTCCCATGTGCGTCCATTCGGGTCGGGTCGTTCGGTCGTGCCGGGTGAGGGCGTACGTTCGGGTCGGTTCGTTCGGTCGTGCCGGGTGAGGGCGTCCGTGCGGGTCGGGTCGTTTGGTCGTGCGGCACGATGGCGTCCGTTCGGGTGGGCGTGCCGGACGAGGACGTCCGTTCGGGTCGGGTCGGGTCGTTTGGCCCGAGGGCGCCCGTGTCATATTTGCTAAGTTGTGACCGCCCGGGTGCCTTGTGCACGTCCGGGCGGCCCGTTTGCCGTTTGCTCCCATGTGCGTCCGTTCGGGTCGGGTCGTTCGGTCATGCCGGGTGAGGGCGTCCGTTCGGGTCGGGTCGTTCGGTCGTGCCGGGTGAGGGCGTCCGTTCGTGTCGTCTCGTTTGGTCGTGCGGCACGATGGCGTCCGTTCTCGAGTGGGCGTGCCGGCGAGGGTGTCCGTTCGGGTCGGGCCCGGGGCCGTTTGGCCCGAGGGCGCCCGTGTCGCATTTGATTGCTGTTGTGACCGCCGGCGCGCCTGCTGCACGTCCGGCGGCCCGTTTTGCCGTTTGGCACGATGTCGACCGTTTGGGTGGGGCTGGGGCGCGTCGTGTCGTGCCGGGTGAGGGCGTCCGTTCGGGTGGTCGTGTCGGGTGAGGGCGTCCGTTCGGGTCGGGTGGTATGGCCCGAGAGTGCCCATGTCAGATTTGCTAAGTTGTGACCGCCCGGGTGCCTTGTGCACGTCCGGGCGGCCCGTTTGCCGTTTTCTCCCATGTGCGACCATTTGGGTGGGCGCGTCGTGTCGTGCCGGGTGAGGGCGTCCGTTCGGGTGGTCGTGCCGGGTGAGGGCGTCCGTTTGGGTGGTCGTGCCAGGTGAGGGCGTCCGTTCGGGTCGGGTGGTTTGGCCCGAGGGCGCCCGTGTCAGAATTGCTAAGTTGTAACCGCCCGGGTGCCTTGTGCACGTCCGGGTGGCCCGTTTGCCGTTTGCTCCCATGTGCGTCCGTTCGTGTGGGCGCGTCGTGTCGTGCCCGGTGAGGGTGTCCGTTCAGGTCGGGTCGTTTGGTCGTGCCAGGTGAGGTCGTCCATTTGGGTCGGGTGGTTTGGCCCGAGGGCGCCCGTGTCAGATTTGCTAAGTTGTGACCGCCTGGGTGCCTTGTGCACGTCTGGGCGGCCCGTTTCCCGTTTGCTCCCATGTGCGTCCGTTTGGTCGTGCGCGCCGTGTCGTGCCGGGTGAGGGCATCCGTTCGGGTCGGGTCGTTTGGCCCGAGGGCGCCCGTGTTAGATTTGCTAAGTTGTGACCGCCCGGGTGCTTTGTGCACGTCCGGGCGGCCCGTTTGCCGTTCGCTCCCATGTGCGTCCATTCGGATGGGCACGCCGTGTCGTGCCGGGTGAGGGCGTCCGTTCGGGTGGGTGCGCCGTGTCGTGCCGGGTGAGGGCGTCCGTTCGGGTGGGCGTGCCATGGGAGGTCGTCTGTTTGGGTGGGGTCGTTTGGCCCGAGGGCGCCCGTGTCAGATTTGCTAAGTTGTGACCGCCCGGGTGCCTTGTGCACGTTCGGGCGGCCTGTTTGTCGTTTGCTCCCATGTGCGTCCTTTCGGGTGGGCGTGAAGTGTTGTGCCGGGTGAGGGCGTCCGTTTGGGTCGGGTCGTTTGGGCCGAGGGTGCCTGTGTCAGATTTGCTAAGTTGTGACCGCCCGGGTGCCTTGTGCACGTCCGGGCGGTTCGTTTGCCGTTTGCTCCCATGAGCGTCCGTTCGGGTCGAGCGTGCCGTGTCACGCCGGGTGATGGCGTTCGTTCGGGTTGGCGTGCCGGGTGAGGGCGTCCGTTCGGGTCGGGTCGTTTGGCCCGACGGCGCCCATGTCAGATTTGCTAAGTTGTGACCGCTCGGGTGCCTTGTGCACGTCCGGGTGGCCCGTTTGCCGTTTGCTCCCATGTGCGTCAGTTCGGGTGGGCGCGTCGTGTCGCCTCGGGTGAGGGCATTCGTTCGGGTCGGGTCGTTTGGCCGTGCCGGGTGAGGGCGTCCGTTCGGGTCGGCTCGTTTGGCCCGAGGGCGCCCGTGCCATATTTGCTAAGTTGCGACCGCCCGGGTGCCTTGTGCATGTCCGGGCGGCCCGTTTGCCGTTTGCTCCCATGTGCGTCCATTCGGGGGGGCGCTCCGTGTCACCCCGGGTGAGGGCGCACGGACTGGGGCGTTCGGGTCACCCTGTTTTGTCCGAGGGTGCGCTTATCATATTTTGCTTTTCATGTGAAAGGTGGGTTGGTAATTGAGTTTTTTTGCTCAGTTGTGCCTGAAGAATGGCCTTAGGTCGTTTGTAGGGTCGTCGACTTTCTTCTCTCCATCACCACTCGGTAGCATATGCGCGGTAATGTTGGCCATGCTTGTCCTTGGAGGCATGTTTGAAAAATCTCTCCCATCCACTCTGTTTTCTAGCATTTGGATGGGGTTGTTGTGTGTGGCTCTTTGAGATGACTGGCCGCCTGTTGGCGTTGTTGAAATCGTCTCCCCGGTAACTCTCTCTCGTGCCCCTTGGCCGCACGTTTGCTCTGTTGAAATCAGCGTTTTGATATGTCGCTCGTTGGCTTCGTCGATGTCGGCTCTTCTCTATATTATTCTTCTCCTCCCTTTTTGCTTACTTGTGGGGGGAGGGGTTGGATTTTCGTGTGAAAGGTGGGTTGGTAACTGAGTTGCTTGTTCGGGTGTGCCTGAAGAGTGGCCTTGGGTCATTTGTAGGGTCGTCGACTCTCGTCTTCTCTCCATCCCCACTGGGTAGCGCATGAGCGGTAATGTTGGCCATGCTTGTCCTGGGAGGCATATGTGAAAAGAGTTACCCTTCCGCTCTGTGTTCTCAGAGGTGGACGAGGTCGCTCTGTGTGGCTCCTTGAGACAACTGGCCGGTCGCCTATGTCGCTCTCGTGCCCCTTGCTCGCTCGTTGGCTCCGCCGATGTTGGCTCTTCGCCATATTGTTCACCTCCTCCCTTTTTGGTGGGTTGGAGAGGTGGGCTTTTGTCTCGTTGGCTTCGTGAAATCGGCTCCTCGGTATATTGTTCACCTCCTCCCCCTTCGGTGGGGGGAGGGGTTGGATTTTCGTGTGAAAGGTGGGTTGGTAACTGAGTTGCTTGTTCGGGTGTGCCTGAAGAGTGGCCTTGGGTCATTTGTAGGGTTGTCGACTCTCGTCTTCTCTCCATCCCCACTCGGTAGCGCATGAGCGGTAATGTTGGCCATTCGTTGGCTTCGTGAAATCGGCTCCTCGGTATATTGTTCACCTCCTCCCCCTTTCGGTGGGTGGAGGGGTTGGATTTTCGTGTGAAAGGTGGGTTGGTAACTGAGTTGCTTGTTCGGGTGTGCCTGAAGAGTGGCCTTGGGTCATTTGTAGGGTCGTCGACATTCATCTTCTCTCCATCCCCACCCGGTAGCGCATGAGCGGTAATGTTGGCCATGCTTGTCCTGGGAGGCATATGTGAAAAGAGTTGCCCTTCCGCTCTGTGTTCTCAGAGTTGGATGAGGTCGCTCCGTGTGGCTCCTTGAGACAACTGGCCGGTCGCCTATGTCGCTCTCGTGCCCCTTGCTCGCTCGTTGGCTCCGTCGATGTTGGCTCTTCGCTATATTGTTCACCTCCTCCCTTTTTGGTGGGTTGGAGAGGTGGGCTTTGTCTCGTTGGCTTCGTGAAATCGGCTCCTCGCTATATTGTTCACCTCCTCCCCTTTTGGTGGGGGGAGGGGTTGGATTTTCGTGTGAAAGGTGGGTTGGTAACTGAGTTGTTTGTTCGGGTGTGCCTGAAGAGTGGCCTTGGGTCATTTGTGGGGTCGTCGACTCTCATCTTCTCTCCATCCCCACTCGGTAGCGCATGAGCGGTAATGTTGGCCATGCTTGTCCTGGGAGGCATATGTGAAAAGAGTTTCCCTTTCGCTCTGTGTTCTCAGAGTTGGATGAGGTCGTTGTGTGTGGCTCCTTGAGACAACTGGCCGGTCGGCTATGTCGCTCTCGTGCCCCTTTCTCGCTCGTTGGCTTCGTCGATGTTGGATCTTCGCTATATTGTTCACCTCCTCCATTTTTGGTGGGTTGGAGAGGTGGGCTTTTGTCTCGTTGGCTTCGTGAAATCGGCTCCTTGCTATATTGTTCACCTCCTCCCCTTTTGGTGGGGGGAGGGGTTGGATTTTCGTGTGAAAGGTGGGTTGGTAACTGAGTTGCTTGTTCGGGTGTGCCTGAAGAGTGGCCTTGGGTCATATGTAGGGTCGTCGACTCTCGTCTTCTCTCCATCCCCACTCGGTAGCGCATGAGCGGTAATGTTGGCCATGCTTGTCCTGGGAGGCATATGTGAAAAGAGTTACCCTTCCGCTCTGTGTTCTCAGAGTTGGACGAGGTCGCTCTGTGTGGCTCCTTGAGACAACCGGCCGGTCGCCTATGTCGCTCTCGTGCCCCTTGCTCGCTCGTTGGCTCCGTCGATGTTGGCTCTTCGCCATATTGTTCACCTCCTCCCTTTTTTGTGGGTTGGAGAGGTGGGCTTTTGTCTCGTTGGCTTCGTGAAATCGGCTCCTCGGTATATTGTTCACCTCCTCCCCCTTTCGGGGGGGGGAGGGGTTGGATTTTCGTGTGAAAGGTGGGTTGGTAACTGAGTTGCTTGTTCGGGTGTGCCTGAAGAGTGGCCTTGGGTCATTTGTAGGGTCGTCGGCATCCATCCCCACTCGGTAGCGCATGAGCGGTAATGTTGGCCATGCTTGTCCTGGGAGGCATATGTGAAAAGAGTTGCCCTTCCGCTCTGTGTTCTCGGAGTTGGATGAGGTCTCTCTGTGTGGCTCCTTGAGACAACTGGCCGGTCGCCTATGTCGCTCTCGTGCCCCTTGCTCGCTCGTTGGCTCCGTCGATGTTGGCTCTTCGCTATATTGTTCACCTCCTCCCTTTTTGGTGGGTTGGAGAGGTGGGCTTTTGTCTCGTTGGCTTCGTGAAATCGGCTCCTCGCTATATTATTCACCTCCTCCCCTTTCGGTGGGGGGAGGGGTTGGATTTTCGTGTGAAAGGTGGGTTGGTAATTGAGTAGCTTGTCGGGTGTGCCTGAAGAGTGGCCTTGGGTCATTTGTAGGGTCGTCGACATCCATCCCCACTCGGTAGCGCATGAGCGGTAATGTTGGCCATGCTTGTCCTGGGAGGCATATGTGAAAAGAGTTGCCCTTCCGCTCTGTGTTCTCGGAGTTGGATGAGGTCTCTCTGTGTGGCTCCTTGAGACAACTGGCCGGTCGCCTATGTCGCTCTCGTGCCCCTTGCTCGCTCGTTGGCTCCGTCGATGTTGGCTCTTCGCTATATTGTTCACCTCCTCCCTTTTTGGTGGGTTGGAGAGGTGGGCTTTTGTCTCGTTGGCTTCGTGAAATCGGCTCCTCGCTATATTATTCACCTCCTCCCCTTTCGGTGGGGGGAGGGGTTGGATTTTCGTGTGAAAGGTGGGTTGGTAATTGAGTAGCTTGTCGGGTGTGCCTGAAGAGTGGCCTTGGGTCATTTGTAGGGTGGTCGACATTCGCATTCTCTCCATCCCCACTCGGTAGCACATGAGCGGTAATGTTGGCCATGCTCGTCCTTGGAGGCATGTGTGAACAATTCCCCCTTCGCTCCGTGTTCTCGGAATTGGATGGGTTTTTGTGTGTGGCTCCTTGAGACGACTGTCCTCTTCATTGTTTGGCTCTTCACGGTGCCGGTTTCTTGTGCTCGTACTCTTTCTATGTCAGCACTGTGGGTTGAGATGCATACGTTTAAGAGGAATGTGGAGGGGTTTTCGCCGTAAGCTTCCCCTCTTGCTTGCTTTTTCCATTGGGCGATGTGAGGAGCCGGGTTCTCCTTGTTGTAAAATTAAGGTCTGGAATTCCTTTCAGAGTGCACGTTGTTTGTCCCTGCGTTGGCTTTGAGGTCTTGATAGATGTGGTGGCCCATTTGTTTTCTCGAGTGGTCGGCTTTTTCCTTGCATCTTGCGTGCATCGTAGGATTATGTGGCTTGGAATGTTGAGACACAAGGTGATGGGCATTTCTTGTTTTGTTGATCGCTCATGCGATTGTGGTCCAA
>JAXQQM020076241.1:45000-90000 GCA_034641835.2 Pinus albicaulis
AAGCCCCACCCATGGAAGCAATGTGTGGGCAAAGGCACATACGAAAGGAGGACGTGCGATGGACGATAAAGGAAAGAAAGAAGGACATCAACATCTTGTTGATTCCACCATAGGCAAGCTAATGCTCGAGCCAGAGCGAAGGTCGAGGGTGGAGGGCGAAGCCGCAGCAGGGAAACGGAGTCTGGGTCGAGTCGGGTAAAAACTCGTTCGACGTTCACCCGCATGGTGGAGTCGGGTTCCTTCCGCAGGGCGCGTGCGGTGCAGTGTTTAGTGCATGGTGGAGTCGGGTTCCTTCCGCAGGACGCGTGGAGAACAGTGTTCAGGGCAGGCACGTTCAGGTCGAGTCGGGTTCGTGCGGCGCGCCCGCGTTCCGGACGCGCGGATCAGTGTCTGAAGGCGCGGAGTTCGTTCAGCAGGGTCGGGTCGGGTCGAACGCGTGCAGACCGTGACCCCGGTGACCCGCGTGCGGAAACGCGTTCAGGGTGCCGAGGGCGTCTGTGACCCGAGTGACCCACTCGAACCAGAATTCGCGCAGACTTCAGAAACATGTTCTGAAAGGGAATTTTGGGGTTCCTTTGGATTTTTTGCACTGTTGGGAAGCTGTTAAGGCTAGACCCATGTACAAGCACATTTGGCAAGAAGCATAAATGGTTTATGGAGGCTTGGCTGTATAGTTATTGCAGATTGTACATATTTATTGAAGCATAATACTGGGCAGACTTATTAACGGGATTTTCCCCTCCCTTGAATGTATGGGCGTTCATGTGGTTTGATATTGATGTTTATTACTGTTTTATTTCCGCACAGGAGCACTTTGGAAGATTAATTAAACAAGTGTTGAGTTAGGCGTAGTCTACTTATTGAGTATTTGAAAAGAGAAAAATAAGGTAGTGCCGCACCCGTCTATAGAGCGGTTGGGAGACTACCACAGGTATAAGGGCGTGACAGTTGGTATCAGAGCTACATTTTTGTGGCTTTTATTATTATTATTATTATTGAGCAGGGATACCGTTGCAGCGTTGCAGGTGGTATTGAAGCTTGATGGATGAGTTTGTTTCATTGGAAATGAACTTCAAAGAAATTAAAGAGAGGTCGAAGGAAGTGGAAAAGGAGTTTGATGAGGCGAGTCGGACCATTGATACATTGTGCAAGAGGAGGACATCTGGCATGAGAAAAGATGAAATGTTTCGACTTATGAAGAAAGTGAGAATTCTCCGAGCAGAAATGGACAAGGTGGAAGAAGAGCGAAGGAAGTTAATTGATAAGCTTCTCAAGCTCAGAGACCTTGGAAAGATGAAGCATGGTGGCATGAAGCCCACTGTGGGCGAACCAAAGGATGTCGTAGATGTGATTGAAGTCAAGGAAGAAGCTGATGAACAAGTTGGACCAGGACCAAGCACATTACAAGCATTGATGGTGGATGATTCTCACAAGGATGTTGCAGATGTGGTGGAAGTCGAGGACGAACTTGATGAACAGGTTGGACCAGGGCCAAGCACATCGCAAGCATCGGTGATGGATGATTCTGGGGAGGATGTTGAGGATGCGGATATGATCGAGGAAGAACTCATGGAACAAGTTGAACTTGGACCAAGCACATTGCAGGCATTGGGGGATGAACCACATGAAAATTTTGTAGAAGTGACAATGATCGAGGAGGAACTTTATGAGCAGGCGGTACCAGGATCAGAAGCATTGCAGACATTGATGAGGACGGAGGACACTCGCTTAGAGATTCTTCATGAAGACATGGCTCGTGTTTCAATTGAGCATCTGGGAGATGGACCGCATGCAGGGATGGGAAAGAAGATGACTTCTTTTCCAATACCATGGAGGACCTTTCCTCAGATGACTATGATGGAACCTTGTACATTGGAGAAGCAAGGGGAGCATTTCTTGTTGTAGGCCTTGACAGGGAAATTTGTGACCTCGCTCTAGTAGGTTCAAATTCCCGTGACAAGGGTGGAACTTGATGATCTCTGTGATAGATACGGGTCATGCTTAGCCACATGGAAACCGGCTAGGTGCCCGGCATGACTCATGGACTGCCTTGGTGGTAGGGCACATTGTCTGGGTAGACTTCTTCATGGCTTACAACCAAGAAGGAACTCTTGGTGCACCTTTAGCGGGGGAGAAGCCTTGGAGGAAGTACCCATGATGGTGATGGTAGAAGTGACCGAGGGCACTTAGCCTGTACACTATACACGTGATGGTGACTGGGGTTGAGGCGAGTCTACTCTTGATGGACACATGGGAAACCAAAGTCATGTACATTGACACGAGGGCATGGCAGGACATTATGTGGAGACATTATGCAGGTGCACTTACTGGGTGCCCACTTATGAGCATCATGGAGGAGTGTCAAGAAGGAATATGCTGAGCATGATCGATTGTTGGTGCTACATGGAGATCTTTCATAGATGGGCTGATGGACGTTGTTCACTTTGAGCAACAAGGCATTGGTTGGATGAGCAGCCTACGAGCACATTCATATGACTTGCAGGGTGAGAACAACTTGTGGTGGCACTCGTGGGCAATACAAGTATGCTTGCCAACGCTTTGGATAGGATGATGCGTGGGAGTTCATGATGGAGTTTCATTCATTGGAGGCTTCATACTACAATGATCTTGCAGTATCTGGTTCACTGAGGAACTGAGATCGAGACTGGTCTTGATTTTGATGCACTATGGGGTGCATACCTTCGAGCAGGGAAACGCGTTCGGTCGGGTCGGGTCGCGTGAGGGCGCCCAAGGAAACGCGTTCGGGTCGGGTCGTGTGAGGGCGGGCGTATAAAAAATGCTAAGTTGTGACCGCCCGCGTGCCTTGTGCACGTTCGCGCGGCCAGTTTCCGATTTGCTCCCTTGTGCCTTCGTTCGGGCGGGTCGGGTCGTGCCGTGTGAGGGCGCCCAAGGAAACGTGTTCGGGTCGGGTCGTGTGAGGGAGGCCGTATAAAAAATGCTAAGTTGTGACCGCCCCTGTGCCTTGTGCACGTTCGTGCGACCCGATCGCCGTTTGCTCCTTTTTGCCTTCGTTAGGGCGGGTCAGGTCGTGCCGTGTGAGGGCGCCCAAGGAAACGCGTTCGGGTCGGGTCGTGTGAGGGAGGCCGTATCGAAAATGCCAAGTTGTGACCGCCCGTGTGCCTAGTTGTCACGCCCCTATACCTTCGGTGTCTTTCAACCACGCTATAGACGGGTGCGGCACTACCGTACTTTTTTCTTTTTCCAAATACTCAAGTATATAGACCACGCCTTTAGCAACACTTGTTAGTTATTAACCAAAGGTTCTCTCGATATGCGGAAATAAACATAAACATCATTATCAATCCACAAGTATGCTCATACATACAAGGGAGGGGCAATTCCCTGTTAATAATGATAAATATGAAATAATAAGTTCCAATCCAGCAGAAGCCACTTCTGCTCCTTGGCAAGGCAAGTTAGCCTTTGGACCAAGCTCTAAGGCTCTTTGCTGCCGGGTCACTCAAATCGGCACTACAAATCAGTTTAGACCATCCCTCGAGCTCCCTGTGTGTCCAACTCATTTCAACCGTACCTGCTAGATGCGGCCCGTCAATACGCACATTCTGCAATTTACGGTAACCGACCCGACTCCGGACGCTCCCGGAATGATTTACGGCACTCAATTCCGACTCCGGACGCTCCCGGAATGGCTTCCGCACTGTAGTGCAGTTCGTGCAGAGGCGCCCAGTCTTGGGTCACCCGACTCACCCAGCCAAACGCGTTCGGGTCGGGTCGGGCGCGTCGGGTGAGGGCGCCCGGCCAAAGGCGTTCGGGTCGAGTCGTTTGGGCCGAGGGCGCCCGTATCAGATTTGCTAAGTTGTGACCGCCCGGGTGCCTTTTGCACGTCCGAGCGACCCGTTTGCCGTTTGCTCCCATGTGCGTCCGTTCGGTCGGGCGGGTCGTGTGGCACCGGGTGAGGGCGTCCGTCCGGGTCGGGCCGTTTGGTCGGAGCGCGCCCGTGGCAGATTTGCTAAGTTGTGACCGCCCGGGAAACAGTACGTCCGGCGGTCTGCTTGCCGCTTGCTCCCATGTGCGTCCGCTGGTCGGGTCGTTTGGTCGTGCCGGGTGAGGGCGTCCGTCCGGGTCGGGCCGTTTGGTCGTGGCGGGTGAGGGCGTCCGTTCGGGTCGGGTCGGGTCGTTTGGCCCAAGGGCGTCCATTCGGGTCGGTTCGTTTGGTCGTGCGACACGATGGCGTCCGTTCGGGTGGGCTTGCTGTGCGAGGGCATCCGTTCAGGTAGGCGTGCTGTGCGAGGGCATCCGTTCGGGTGGGCGTGCCAGGTGAGGGTGTCCGTTCGGGTCGGGTCGTTCGGTCGTGCCTGGTGAGGGCGTCCGTTCGAGTCAGGTCGTTTGGTCGTGCGGCACGATGGCGTCCATTCGGGTGGGCGTGCCGTGCAAGGGCGTCCGTTCGGGTCGGGTCGGGTCGTTTGGCCCGAGGGCGCCCGTGTCAGATTTGCTAAGTTGTGACCGCCCGGGTGCCTTGTGCACATCCGAGCGGCCTGTTTTCCATTTGCTCCCATGTGCGTCCGTTTGGTTGGGCGTGCCGTGTCGTGCCGGGTGAGGGCGTTCGTTCGGGTCGGGTGGTTTGGCCCGAGGGCACCCGTGCCAGATTTGTAAGTTGTGACCGCCCAGGTGCCTTGTGCACATCTGGGCGGCCCGTTTGCCGTTTGATCCAATGTGCATCCATTCGGGTGGGCG
Source organism: Pinus albicaulis (assembly GCA_034641835.2). Lineage (NCBI taxonomy): Eukaryota > Viridiplantae > Streptophyta > Pinopsida > Pinales > Pinaceae > Pinus > Pinus albicaulis. The sequence goes on from JAXQQM020076241.1 coordinate 49,717, forward strand.
CGTCGTGTCGTGGCGGGTGAGGGCGTCCGTTCGGGTCAGGTCGTTTGGTCGTGCCAGGTGAGGTCGTCCGTTCGGGTCGGGTGGTTTGGCCCGAGGGCGCCTGTGTCAGATTTGCTAAGTTGTGACCGCCCGGGTGCCTTGTGCACGTCCGGGCGGCCCGTTTACTGTTTGCTCCCATGTGCGTCCGTTTGGTCGTGCGCGCTGTTTCGTGCCGGGTGAGGGCGTCCATTCGGGTTTGGTCATTTGGCCCGAGGGTGCCCGTGTTAGATTTGCTAAGTTGTGACCACCCGGGTGCTTTGTGCATGTCCGAGCGGCCCGTTTGCCGTTTGCTCCCATGTGCGTCCGTTCGGGTGGGCGCGCCGTGTCGTGCCGGGTGAGGGCGTCCGTTCGGGTGGGCGTGCCAGGTGGGGTCATCCGTTCGGGTGGGGTCGTTTGGCTCGAGGGCACCCGTGTCAGATTTGCTAAGTTGTGACCGCCCGGGTGCCTTGTGCACGTCTGGCCAGTCCGTTTGCCGTTTGCTCCCATGTGCGTCCGTTTGGGTGGGCGTGCCGTGTCATGCCAGGTGAGGGTGTCCATTCGGGTCGGGTCGTTTGGGCCAAGGGTGCCCATGTCAGATTTGCTAAGTTATGACAGCCCAGGTGCCTTGTGCACGTCTGGGCGGTCCTTTTGCCGTTTGCTCCCATGTGCGTCCATTCGGGTCGGGCGTGTCGTGTCGCACCGGGTGATGGCGTTCGTTCGGGTGGGCGTGCCGGGTGAGGGCGTCCGTTCGGGTCCGGTCGTTTGGCCCAAGGGTGCCCGTGTCAGATTTGCTAAGTTGTGACCGCCCGGGTGCCTTGTGCACGTCCGGGCCGCCCATTTTCCATTTGCTACCATGTGCGTCCGTTAGGGTGGGCGCGCTGTGTCGCCCCGGGTGAGGGCGTTCGTTCGGGTCGAGTCGTTTGGTCGTGCCGGGTGAGGTCGTCCGTTCGGGTCGGGTCGTTTGGCCCGAGGGCGCCCGTGCCATATTTGCTAAGTTGTGACCGCCCGGGTGCCTTGTGCACGTCCGGGCGGCTCGTTTGTCGTTTGCTCCCATGTGCGTCCATTCGGGGGGGCGCTCCGTGTCGCCCCGGGTGAGGGTGCACGGACGGGGGCGTTCGGGTCACCCTGTTTTGTCCGAGGGTGCACTTATCAGATTTGCTTTTCGTGTGAAAGGTGGGTTGGTAATTGAGTTGTTTTGCTCAGTTGTGCCTGAAGAATGGCCTTGGGTCATTTGTAGGGTCGTCGACTTTCTTCTCTCCATCACCACTCGGTAGCATATGAGCGGTAATGTTGGCCATGCTCGTCCTTGGAGGCATGTTTGAACAATCTCTCCTGTCCCCTCTGTTTTCTAGCATTTGGATGGGGTTGTTGTGTGTGGCTCTTTGAGATGACTGGCCGCCTGTTGGCGTTGTTGAAATCGGCTCTCCGGTAACTCTCTCTCGTGCCCCTTGGTCGCACGTTTGCTCTGTTGAAATCAGCATTTTGCTATGTCGCTCGTTGGCTCCGTCGATGTCGGCTCTTCTCTATATTGTTCTTCTCCTCCCTTTTTGCTTGCTTGTGGGGGGAGGGGTTGGATTTTCGTGTGAAAGGTGGGTTGGTAACTGAGTTGCTTGTTCGGGTGTGCCTGAAGAATGGCCTTGGGTCATTTGTAGGGTCGTCGACATTCATCTTCTCTCCATCCCCACTCGGTAGCGCATGAGCGGTAATGTTGGCCATGCTTGTCCCGGGAGGCATATGTGAAAAGAGTTACTCTCCCTTTCGCTCTATGTTCTCGTAGTTGGATGAGGGTCGCCGTGTGTGGTCTCTTGAGACAAATGGCTGGTTGCTCTATGCCGTCTCGTGCTCCCCTTGCTCGTCACATTCATTACAAAGACCATTTTTTGGTCATCTAACCTATTATCATTAGATGGACCCAAGTACACCATGTAAGACCAATTTTACCCTAAGTAAAATTGCTTTCACTATGTTAAAACAGGAAACCCCAAAAGGAAATATTAAACAAACCTACATTTGTTTGATTTTCCTCATGGAATAATTAATTAAACCATAATTTAATTATTATTCCCAGTCATGTTTAACCCAAAATCAAAAAAATTAATTAGATAAACCTTTATTTATCTTATTAATTTCTAGGAATAATTATTTAAATCTTATTTAGATAATATTCCTTGTTAAATATGACCAAATCACCCACAAATAATTAAATAAATCATTATTTATTTGATTATCTTCTAATCGCTTCCTTAAAAAGATAAATAAATCATTTATTTATTTATTTTTGACAAATCAAGGGATTTGACCTAAGTCAAATACCTTTTCCCTCCAACAAATATAATAAAATATTCCATAAAAAGTGGATCTAGATCTGGTTAACCCATGCACCAAGATCTAGAATGACCCAATATTTTGTTATAAATAGGAGGGTTTTTCCTACCATTCTTCACCTTTTGTTGCCTATTAGATCACTCTGGATCTATACACTTGGTCACCATTTTCTTCCATTTGCTGCAAGAGCTCCCTTTGAGTTCCATTCTTTGTGTGGGTCTTCTACACCAACAAGAGAGAGAAATCTTAGATCTGAAGTGATGAGGACTTCCAAGAACCCATCCCACTGAGGTGAATTGGATACACCTTCTTGTTTTCCTCCCAGGTGCCCCATTAATATAAAAATTCTTTCAAAAATTGTTCTTGTCTTGTCTATTGGTATATGGAGCAAACCCTTACTTTTTCTACTTAATGTCTTTCCATGCATAGATCTGGTTTTTGTAGCTCTTTTATGTCTAACTAATCGCAGATCTGAAGATATTGGTAGCCAAATTTGTTGTTAGGGCTATTAGTTATGCGTAGCTAAAGTGGTCCTTTTTCGTACACTTCGACAAAGGATTCATACTAACAGTCGATGTTGGCTCTTCGCTATATTGTTCACCTCCTCCCTTTTTGGTGGGTTGGAGAGGTGGGCTTTTTGTCTCGTTGGCCTGTACACCGCCCGACAGCCCGACCCGACAGGCCACCCGGGTGGTATTTTTGCGTGACGTGCTGCCCTTAAAGAGTGCTGCGCGTAATCAAGGGTTTCCCAGTGCTACTCCAGCCCTTCACAATGGTTGTTCCTCAAATTTAAAGGTATTCTTATATGCTTTTCACCCCGTTTCAAAAATGCAAAGTACTATCAAGGTTTAAAGAGCCACTGTCAAGTTTATAAAAGCAAGGTTTAAATATGATAAAAAGGTTAGAGATAAACACCGAAGGGGTTTGATGTTTTGATTCAATGAACGCTTGTTCGTTATTAAAACTGCTGCGAATTTTCACCACTCCACATTCAAAAATTTCAAAACCTCGTCACCATAACTGAAGAAATAGTGTTTGCTGCGTGAGATTTTGAGGTGTAAAGCTGTAACAAAATGATGGTTGTGTCATTCAAAAGCACCTACAGGAGATAAATGGTTTTGAAACTAAGAGCAGGATGTTTTCATTTTAAAAGGATCAGGGATCCTATACTTTCACAAGCATCAAAGGACAAAGGTTTTTCCTATAAAGAACTGTGTTTGATTAAAAGGAGAGTTTGTTATATAGAGACAGGGCTTAGGTCTGTCAGGTGGAATGAAGGATTTCTCCTCCAAAGGCTAGGGTCACATGTATAAAGAGCCATTGATTGTTTTGAAAAGAGGAAATTCACATAACTTCTACCTAAAAACTCTGTAGTCCTTTAAAGATCTGTCATCTTGGCTCAGGATTATGTCAATGACTGTTTAAATACACTGAGGGTTGATTTCACATATGCAAATTTGTTGAAAGTTGGCACACTGATACGAGGTAGGGTTGTTAAACATTGAAATTCTACCTTGAAACAGAGATACATGTTTATTGGTTGACATCTAAGGCTTCAAGAACAGGGTGATTCTGGCACTTTCTCACAACAAACTCTTTCTAGCAGTCTGCCCCTCTTTTTCACTGTATCATTTCCTACTGTGAATTTGTTGACAGAGATATTCTAAGGGTGAGTAGGGACACTTTCTGAAGGGCAAGATTTTTTTTTATGGTTGAATTTAACATTGGAGACAGAGATATAAATGTGGTGGTTGATCTCTTAAACTCACAAGTAAAGGGTGTTTTTCCTAAACACTATGCACTGATAATTCACCTTACCTAAGTCTCCTTTTTCTTTCACTGTATGGTCTCTTCTATAGAAATCTATTGACAGAGATATTCTAAGGGTGAGTAGGGCCACTTTCTGAAGAGCAGAGTTTTAATATTTGAGTTTTGTCTTGGAGACACAATTACAAGTATGTTGATTGGCCTCTAACAAACTCACAAGAAGAATGTTTTCTTAACACTGTATACAGGAAATCTACACAGCAGTTTGTCTCATCTTTACATATGGTACCCTATTGAGAATTTTGCCTGGCTGAGGTACATCCAAAGGTGAAAGGTTGGTTTTAAGGAGAGCAGAGGTTGTGTATTCAAAGAAACAATGTTGCAATCCATCCTAACCACATTGTTTCTCTGTCAAAGCAGCATATTGACACAGTTTCAATCCAGCAGGGCATTTTTATACACAGTAAGGACAGTTTGTCTTTTCCAAAGCATTTCAGGTCAAAATGCCTCCAAGACAAGACCACAAGAGCGGGCCACATAAAAGATATGAGCCCATCTCTACAGAAGAGATTAATGCTCATCCATCTGTAATTTTCAATTTCCATGAAGCAGGCTACCTTGATTTCTGCCAGAAGATAGAAGAAGTCAAGAGTTTTTCGCCATTAACACACTTGTGCGCCCTGAGATTCAAAGAAAACACTTCCGAGTGGCGGATCTTGATTTCAAAATTTCTCCAAGGTATGTGTCCAAGGCCACCAAGATCCCGTATCATGGCGAAAAATGGTTTAAGCAAGCTCATCTTGATTTAGAAGATTACAAAACTTTCATCAAACCTGAACATAGAGAGGTTGTCACTGCTATTTTCCCTTTTTCATATCTCCTTGGCAGTTATGCTCCGCTTATGAAAGCCATAATGAAATATTTCACTTGTGAAGGGAGGTTTGATCGAATTTATGCCTATCATGTCCGTTTATTGATGCACTTTACTAGAAGCAGGCAACTAAACCTCCCTCACTTTTTGTTCAAAAGCATAGAGAAAATGGCATCTACTGTCCAAAAGAAGGCCCCACCTCAGCAAATCCCTTCTCTTTTTCATCATTCTTTGATCAAGATTATCTTCTTATACCAGCTAGAGAAGAAAGAGGTTCCATGGGATTTATTCATCAGCCATCCAGACTTCTCTACTGTTCCTCCTGTTCATGTGTCTCCCACTCAGCCTATCCATCGCCCGGTACCTTTGTCCAGTAGGCCTACTCCTAGAAGGCTCAAACTGACTACTGGACAGTCAAGTCAACAGGAGGAAGGAGAGGGCAGTAAACAGCAGTAAGAGGAAAGAGATGAGGGACAGCAGCAGATAGGTGATGAAGGACAGCAGGTCCATGATGAGGAACAACAGCAAACAGAAAGTGAAGGGCAGCAGATACAAATTGAGGGACAACAGCAAATAGAAAGTGAAGGACAGCAGGTCCAAGATGAACAGCAACAGGTACACATTGATGAACAACAGTTAGATGATGAGGAACAGCAGCAAGTGCAAGATGAAGAACAACAAGTTGGGCAGGAAATTGAAACACCTCTTGAGCCACAAATTGGACAAGACATTGATGAAGAACAACAAACTAAGGCTGCCACCTTAACAGTGACAAAGATTGTTCCTAGCAAGAGGAAATTGCCCAAAAAGACACCTTCTAGCATGCCAAGGAGGAAAAGCGCCAGATTGGCTTTCAAAGGCAAAAGTAAAGTTGGAGAAAGTACAAAGCATGGAGGTGAATTAGCTATTATCCCTATCCAAAGCGATGATAGTGACAATGAGGCCCGCCTTCTTGAAAATCTCTTAATCCATAAGGAAGGGAAATTTGAGGCATTAGAGCAAGATCTTCAAAGGGCAAGGAATTTCAATCACTTCTTGGAGATTGAAAACAAACAAATGAATGTACACACAATTGTTCATGAGGCATGGGCGATTAAGTATAAGAAAGAGGCAGCAAAGGCACAAGCAAGGATAGAAGAACTCATTGGTGAGTTTGATAATAAAGAGGAGGAAGACCAGCCTAGGCGGAAGAGGCCTAGGACCATCGGGCTTAAAAGAGCCTTGGAAAAGCAGAGAGCAGAAGAGCAAGCCCAGCTCCAAGCCTTTCCTCTCACTGCACTCCTTGAGCAGGAAATTGAAGAAAACAAAGAGGCTTGGCTTGAAAGAGATAACAAACATTTGGAAATGAAGCTTGAGAGGGTGAATAGAGATTTAGAGCTGCAGAGGAATAGGACACATCACTTCCAAAAGCTGAATCAGTTTGCCCGGCGCAAACTAAAGGCATCCCAGGAGAAATTGAAGAAGGCAAAGGGGAAGCGCCTAGCACGGAAAGAAGGGAAAAGCATATCAGCCCTTGATATTTTGGCCTCAGCTTCGGAGCATGTTGCTATGGACCCTTGAGGGTCATGCATGCCAATTTTGGGCCTTTTTTGACAACTTTTTGTTTTTTGGCATTTTTTGGGTTTTTGGTTGAAAACTCATAATTTCGCCATTTCAGTTTGAGGAATTGTCAAGGGAGGAGGATGACACCAATGGATGCCATAATTCCATGAGCAGGTCTCCAGCGATTTTCAGGGCATTTGGAGATCATTCGCCCCCTCAAATTGGCGTAAAATGCCCTCTTTTTGCACATTCTGCCCGCCATATCAGCAGTCTGCTATTTTCTGGGTTTTTGCACACAGGTATAATTTTGAATGACTTCCAGGCCTCAGATTGAGATGGTTTCAGTTGCACCAGAAAGTAGACACAAAGAGCTTTCCAGCAAGCCCTCATGAGCCCCATTTCGACATCGGGAAGGCTGCCAATTGCATCCAACAAGTCAGGGGACCTTTTTCAGGCATAAATATGAAGTATTTTTGTAATTTTTGAACCTCAAAAATCTGCTTTTCCCAAATGTGCGTTAAGCTATTTTTATCCTTGGGAAATGATGTAAAGTCAATATAATTTCCATTTTTAGCAGTTTTTTAGATATTTTATGGGATATTTTGTGCCTTGGGCTTTCCAAAGCCTCAAGGACAAGTTTAGATATTTTGACTTGGCCAATGGGATAACTAGTTGCTCCGTGAGGTTTTCCTCCCTCAAGCCTATTTATTCCATGGGTTTCATTGTAAATCAGAGGCTGAACTTGAGAGAAGAATTAATACATTGGTCATATGAGCTTTGAAGAATACATTTGTGTTATGATTTTTGGACTGCCTCTTGGATCCTTTTGAGGAATGATGAAGGATTGGTGATGGATTCCATGACATGGTAGAATGGTATAGTGTTTCTTGCTATGTTTTTGTCTTCTAGTTTTCATCCATAATACATGCTTCTTGCTGCTATAGATCAGTAAAGATTAGTTTTGAGATATGTCCATGGAGGCACCTCAAAGTTCCTGAATCTTCATAGCTTGATGTTTTCTTCTTCCTTAGTTATGCTAAAGAATTCTTAACTGCTCTTTAGTAACTTAAGGATAATGTTTGCTAGTTTTATTTACAAGTTCTATGCATGTTGAGTAGGATGTATGGTGTGCCCTGCCTACCTATAAGTTGTCCATAGTTCTGTCCATAAAACTTTCTCTTTGACTGATTAGTTGATCATCTTGTTGAACCAAGGAGGCCTAGTCCCGATCTAGCCCTTTTCCTAAAACTATGAAAGCTTGTTTTTCAAAGTGCCCAATGACTTAGAGACTATGTTTAGGCGTTTTGGCGTAGTTTATGAGTTTTTAGTTTGTCTTGTGTGTTTTCCCCAAAGTCTGATAGCCATTTCCCGAAGTTAGAGGGTCTTATACCTCTATGTATGGCTGGAATGTTTGATTTCTATGTATTAATTAGCTCATAGTTACATTTAACATGATTAATGGCTTGCTATAAAATGTTTATGTCTGCTATCACCTAGTTACACTTGAAATCCCTTGTCTTTCACAAACTTGTTGTCCATTTAATCCATTTTGCCCAAAGATCCCTTCTACCGTGAATCAAATTGGCCCTACAGCAGCCTTACATCATCACCTCATAGCTTCCTTGACCTGTTTGATCCCATAGCCCAATTTATCTACATCTTGTTATCCAGTTTATGTCTTTGATCAGTTTTATCCCTCACGAACTTAAAAAACCCCAAAAAAATCAAAAACTCACTTCATAACTAGCCTAATATCAGAACACCACAAGCAAACATATCGATATCTTTTGCATATAATAGAGAGAGCCCTCTCTGAGTCCAGGAAGGCTAGGTCCTTGGGCTCCAAAGCTTGGTTTGATGTTACATCGTCATTTGGCTCGCCAATCGGCCAAATCACGGGACCCTAACATAATGGCGATCACGGTGGGACTTTGAGTCAAAACATCCTAGGTATCCCTTAGGAACTCTCAAAATCTCAATCAAACTTAGAAGAGTAGAATCTGGTTGTCTCACCATCCTAGCAAAATGATGACTCAGCTGTAGGACACTCTTCCAAACCTCAGGACTACATAAAACTCAGAAAAACCCCAAAAAACTCCTTTAGATTGGTTTTTGATAGTATTGGTGGTGGACCATACAAATATACCTCAAAACAACTAAAAATCCACCTGGCGACTCCACTAGCCTCCAGTAGGCCTTACTATTTCACCAAACTCTAGGCTACTTTCCGATAGACCTTTCCCATCACTCACTAACATAGCAGGAGATGGTAAGACATTGAGTACATAATAGTCCAGCAAACTCTTATAGACTCTTTGGTCCTTTAGGTACCATAAACAAGCAAGCAGTCCATAGACTCATTTTTAGAGTAAACTCTTTTGTTCTCATCACCCTAGCAAAGTGTTGAAACAAGTCTAGGATACTTTAAACCATAGACTGCACATAAAACTCAGAAAATCCAAAAACATTCTCAGATTAGTTACTGGTGGTGGACCATAGCTATCTTCACAACAGCAACCCAGTTCCACCTGGCGACTCCACTAATCCATCCCTTTTACTTTTGACCATCCTCACCTTAGTAAAACTTTAGAAAAACCATTCATCCAGAACATTCACCAATACCATTCTCTGTAAACTCTGGATCTAAAATCTGGCTTCCCGAAGAATCAATACCAGATCCCATCCAGACCCAAATCCCCCTATCATAGTAGATGACCCAGAGAAGATTCTGTGGCAAGCTTCCAAAACTGATCATCTAGCTTCTGGTAGATTCACCCGTAGAACAAGATCTGTACCGAAACATCGCACTATCCTACTAGATTCACCTTTTGAATTAGAGTCATCACAAACTCTTCCCAAAAGCAAATCATATAGTAAGATAAACTTTGACGATCTTGAACCCCTAGACCCACCACAGAGTCCTATTAGAGAAGCTTCACCCACCACTCCTCCTGATTTCCAGCTTCTCTATCAGTTTGGCTCCTATCATCCTAGATCTGCTCAAAACCAGATCACTAGTCCTAGTTCATCCGCCGCACCTAGTCAAACCACCACTGTTCAAACCACTTCATTTCAGCCTACTAGTCCTCATCTTGTACATCACCCATTAGCTCCAGTCATGGCAGCCTGGTACGCACCTTTGGTGTTGCCACCGCCTTTAGCTCCTCTCCCAAACAAATATCAAGACAAGATCCCACACTTTACCGGAGAAGACACCACCACACCTCAACAGCATATAAGTAGGATGACTGATGCTTATGAATACCTAGAGGTACAAGACGAGACTGTTAGAATGAGAATATTTGCCCAAAGTCTTGGTGGTGAACCCAAAGCATGGTTCAAAAGCTTAACTCCAAACAGTATCCATGATATCCAAGAACTACATCAAGTCTTCAAAAATAGGTGGGAAATCCGAAGAAACCCCATTCAAATCCTGTCAGAATATAACAACCTAAAATGGGAAAATGGGGAAAGTGTCCAAGCTTACTGTACTAGGTTCAACAGTGTATATAACTCCCTCCCACCTCATTTCAAACCTCCACTTGGTTTAGCTTTGGAAAAATTTCCCGAGGGGTTCGATCCGGACATGACTTATCATTTGAGAGACAAGGATCCCCCTACCTTAGAGGAAATGCAACAAATAGCTATAAAAGCAGATGCCAACTTAGCTGAAAAAAGAGCTAGAACTAGATCAGAAAGAAAGGTCACATATAGAGATGAGGTCTCCACTTCATCACCTTCCCTCGATCCCCGAATAGATGACTTAGTCAAATCCATGGCTAAAATGTGGGAAAAGATCAATGAAAAGGCTCCTGTTAGGGATAACCAGCCAAACCCTCCAAACAGAAACCAGAACCAGAACTTTAGGAGGGAACAGCCCCAAAACAGACCAAGGGAAAATGACCAACAGATCAGGCCACCATTCAATGAAAACTATGTGGAAGAAGATGATAGGGACTCAGAACCTCTTGATGAACATCATTTAAACCTCATAGGATCTGATAATGAGAGTGAGGTATACCTCACAGAAGAAGAACAAGCGTTCTTTTCTCCTAATCAGGATGAGACCAACTATGAAGATCTCGACGACCCTGCCATAGATTTTCAGAATGCCATTATAGAAGCTCACAGGCAATATGACCTTAGAAGCAAAAGAAACCAAGATAATTCCAAGAGAGGTAACTCAGATACTGGTAAAACTCTCGATACCATCCTCAAGAAAGCAGTAAGTAGTGACAAAATCAAGGTTGAAAAGACTGACCAAAGAAAAGCTAAAGTTACCCAAACTAGTCCTCTCTCAGATACTCCTGGTACTTCTACAAAAGTCACCGAAACAACTATGGCAAACAAAATCCCGAAACAAAGCCAACAAACTCAGAACATAGAGAAGGTCGTGGCTGAAAAAACTGAAACAAACATATCTAAACTTCAGCTGCCTTTCAGCTTTGAAGGTGAAATCGCCAAGATCAAGATCACCATGCCTCTTACTGAACTCATTGCCCAAAACTCTTATAAATCCCAAGTACTAAAAGTCTTAAATCTAGGGAATGATGCAAACATTGTTAATCTCACTGATGACATTCCTGAAGTATTGTTTGGTCCAAAGGTAGAGGGAAAATTCCAGGAGGGAGCTACTCTTCCATTTTACATTAGCCTAAACATCCACGACCAAATCCTCCATAATGCCATGCTAGACTCCGGCGCCTCGCATAATCTTATGCCGAAGGTAGTAATGGAAAGACTAGGCCTAGAAATCACAAGACCATACAAAGACTTGTATTCATTTGATTCAAGTAGAGTCCAATGCCTGGGTTTGATCAAAGACCTTTGTTTTAGACTGGCCCAAATACCTGTGAAACATCTAATTATGGATATAGTAGTGGCAGACATTCCTCCCAAGTACGGGATGCTTCTATCCAGGTCTTGGGGAGCCAAACTCCAAGGGAATATCCAACTGGACATGTCATACGCCACCATTCCTGTATTCGGCCAGACCAGAATCCTCTACCGAGAATCACACATGAAATACATGATTAGCAGTCAAGATAGGCCAGATAACATTCCAATGTGTTCCTTACGTTCCGACCTGAACTCTTTCATTATGCATATTGATGAAAACATGGAGGAAGAGTCAGAAGAAACTGATATAAGCTTAGATCCACCACATCAGCTGTCCCTAGTACCTTATGACGAACTAGATACTCAAAACTACCATGATCATGAACATCTGTCTATTGAGGAAAGTAAGTTTTCCCTTTCTGAAGTAGGATTAGAGAAAGAAGTGCAAACCCTTATGTACTATCAAGCAAATTGCTCTAGCTTCAGTCAAACACCAGCAATAACTTGTGGAAATTTATTCCGGGTAAAAGCTTTAGAAGACCTACACATAATAAACCTGTTTGGAACCCGGGAGCAAGGGAGTTTACCATCATGTGACCCTCGTACTGCAAATAAAGCTTTAACTATGACCTCAACAGCTCAAAATCCTGAGAAAATGCCAGATAAATGTCTTATGAGCAAAGATGACAGTTGCAATCCCAGCATACCTGAATTACTGAAATTAGCTCATATTCTGTCTTTTCATGAAGAACTTAGAAATGCTAAAATCAGAAATCTCATGCAGAATACCAATTTCTACAGAAAAAGCAAGGGAAAACACTGTGTCACTACCTTTTCCTCAAAGAACAACTTTGACAAGAGTAAATACAACAATCTGAAACAAGCTGAAATAATCAGAGATAAAACAGTTGGTCATAGAGTCTGTGTTGATTTTAGAAATAATACTGCATATCCCTATAATATAAATTGTGCTTTTTCTACCCAAGACCATGATTTACCAATTAAAAGTGCTTTTAATCATGTATTTTTGCAAGATGATGTTTCAGGTCATGGTCATAAGATTCCTTTGCAAAGTAGACAGCTTAAAGATTTTTTCCAGTTTGCGGGAGGTAGATCTGATTTCAAGTTCAAAATTACAAAACCACCCAATGTCAGAAATCTGTTCATGAAGGCCATGTTCCCAGTTCTAAAATTCTGTATTTTTGCATACCTTGATGATGTCATTATCTTTTTTAAAAATGACCAAGAATACATGCATTACTTGAGGAAAGCATACAGTAAGGAAAGGAGTGGAAATCAGATATACAGAGAGGTGCAAAGGGAAGATACCGGGTTATTCAGAGATTCTTGCATGAATCCCTATGTCATGTTAGAGAGAGAGAATTTCCCAAATTTTTCTTTTCAAGAGTTAAGTGGGCCAAGGGTGAGAGGAGATCCTTACGAGGATAAGATGCTTAAATTCCGTCATTTCCAAGATTTTTGAGTTTGGGACACTTTCATTCATTGTACATACCATGGTTTGAAATATTGAAAATATAGAAAAGTCAAAAACAGTAAAATATAGGAAAGTTAAAAACAGTCAAAACAGAAAAGAGGGTGAGTGAAGATAGGACAAAGGCCCCATGTTCCAAAAAATAGTTTTTCGGAAAGCGAGCAAGTCTAAATGCTGCTACTAGTGCTTCAATGTCTTGTTCAGCTATCTAGCATAATCATAGCTGAGCATGTTTAAATTTATTTGCTGATAAGTTAGTGAGTGCAAAGATAGTCAACATTGTGTAAGATTGACTTATCACAGAGCTTAGATTAGGGAGAGATTCTGGTTCCACATGCCTAAAACAGAACCAAAGGGAGAAGCGAGGGATGAAAAACACATTGTGCATCTTAGCCCCGCTTGTCTAGTTTCCTTTTGTTGCAAAATAACATTTGTGTGCAGCTTGTCTTTTATGCCGCAAATGCATGACAAATCAGACTGCCTAATCCTGATTTGATCATTTTAAATTTCATGTTGTAGATTAGAGAATAAAATCCTGTCAAACTGCTTAATCTTGACAGTCGATCTAGCATTAGGTAGAGTAATGAAGGAGTTCATCAGTTTAATCTGAACTCCCGGCAGATATAAGAGTAGAAATAGATAGGTTCATTTTGCAAAAAGAAAAATATGCATTGTCAAAAGGCTGCTAGTTCAAATGCGCCAAAGAGAAGAAAAAATGTTAGGAAAGATAGTGGGGTAGGCAGAAGTATCATTGATGTTAATCATGCTATCACTTTTCAGAAATAACATCAAAAGAAAGGTAAATTTTGCGCCAATGGATAAGGCACTGGTCTTCATAAGCCAAAGATCTGAATTCTGGACACCTCCTGACGAGGAGCTGCCCTCCCCAAATGGAGCCACTGTTAGCCATCATTATTTTTTACATGTTAGTGATGACTATATCTACAGCTGAGTTGTCTAGAAACTGATTTCCTTATGTCAATATGTCATCTAGAAAACCCTCCTAAAATTTTTTTCGCCTTTCTACTTTCCATGTCCACCCATGAAAAAATCAAAACCTCATTATCACTATCCTATCTAGCTTCAGCCCTATTGGTTGGCCCATAAGCTTTAAAAGGCAAATCCACATCTGTTTCAGAAGTCTCCCCTATGTTAGGAAGTGGCGTTTTAAGGCATTTTACCCTTGGCAATCATTAAAAAGCCAAAAATCCTCCATCTGTAACAGACCTACCATGACTGACCTCCCACTTTGCAAATGAAATTAACAAACAACTCTAAGTCGCGCCACTTATACCCCTAGGTCTCAGCACTGCATGAACCACAGTTTCAAGCTGATTAGTAGGTGTTTCACAGTGTTTTATGGATTCTGCAAAGAGCAAAAAATATAACTTCATCTCAGGAGGAAATGCTTGAATCTACAGTTAGAAGAACAACTGCTTCTAAATGTAACATGAGCCTGAGATATATCTGCAAAACAGAGAGCCACTCATCAAGACCTTGCAGCTCTTTCCAGCATGAAAATCACAGTAAGAGAAAGACACCACTGTCACAGCCAACTGGTAAATTGTCAAGGCCCAGAACCTCCTTCATTTACAAGCAGAGGGTTAGGGCGCCTCCTTCATCTACAAGCAGAGGGTGCTGGCCATTTTTGACTTAAAGGAATGCATAAACCCAGGTTTTCTTTTTACTGGACAGTGAAACAATAGCTCCAGGTTTTCTAAATATGAGTGATAATCATGACAGGGATAGAGTCTGAGGTATGCAAGTTCAAAGGAAAACAGAGTTTGGTCTGATAAAGGAAGTCATGAGAAGTTTTCAAATCATGTGAAATAATGAAACTTTAGAGATGCATATCATTGGAAAAAACCTTTCTGATTATAAGCAACCTACTCTTCCAAAAGGCTAAATTGAAGAAAAGCTGACAAACTTGTCATTACACAGGCAGAAGAAAGAGTGTTTATTTTTCAAAGGGTGCTGACCTCCATAGTCACAGAGAGCATATTTCAAATGGTTTGTTATAATATGACCAAAGCAAATAAGACATCTTAGTTCCCCTCAAAGCACTACAGTGAGACAGCTACACTTTGGCTAGGGTTTTTCTGAAACACAGTGATAATTGCAAGCAGAGATGCTAGTATTAATGTTTTTCAAACTTGTTTGCTTACCATCATATTCCTAGCAAACCCTTGTCAGGCAGCCTTATCAAACAATCTTCAGGTAAAGGGCCTCCTCCATTTATGAGCAGATGGCCAAGGTTTTAAGTGTTTTTGAAAACTGATTGGTAAAAAAGTGCAGTGGAAAGAAACAGTGAAAGAAAGCAAAGGTCTGTACACCGGTAAAAGTTAGTGTTTATGATTTAAAAATATTGGTTTTCCTATTCATATGAAAATGTCTTTCAAGAAATACATCATGATGGACAAGGAACATTATGAATATGTATGCCATCGATACCAAAAAAGGGGCAGTTTCCTTAAAGGAAAGGATCAAACAACAATCCACTGTCACATGCCAAAGTCCAAAGGAGCGCTTTTCAAGAAAACAGAGAATTATGATATGAAGGGATGCAGCCAAAATATGGCACTTATAATCAAAGAAGGAGTTCATAAATCGCCTGGAAGCAGAGATTATCAAGCAAGTTGGAAAAAGACAGGTCATCTCCTGTTAAATGACAAAACAATTTTCAAGGCTTTTCAAATGCTTTTGACATATTCTGAATAGTTTTTCCTTGTTAAAATAATCACCAAGAAGGTAAAACAGTGAACAAAGTTGAGCTTTGGAATGTTTCTCTTACAAAAAGACCAATGCACTAGTCAAAGCAAATGGTAACTGTGTTTCAACATTGTGAATAAGTATACCAGATATGAATAGACAAAGAAGTGTTTTTGATGGAGTGTCAGTGTTTTGGGAGTTTTGAAACAAATGCAGCTTTCTCATTATTCTAAAAAGGACAGATATATCATAGATAATGTACCTATAGGCAGGGAATTATTTTGGGAAAGGGGACGCCTTCTTGAAATCAAGAAACCATAACCAAATCCAAGTTATGTCAGTAAACTTGGCACCTGCTGTAGATAAAGGTTGAAGAAGCTATCAAAGACCAAGGACTGTCAAAAAAAGTTGACAAAACAAGTCTTGTCCTTCAGAAACAAACCAGTATTTAAGTATTCTATTGATAGTGTTAAAGAGGGGTTATTTTACATCATAAGTATTACCAGCATCTTTAAAAAAAATGGCAGAGATGATGTGGAAGTTATTGAGTTATTTGTCAAGGTTTAAAGTTCGGCATTTATCACCCAAAGAACAAAAGCTGGAAATCACTTTTCAAACACCTATGCATAAAACAGAGTTCTGGTTTGTTTTAAGCCATTTTTGTTTTCTATAAAGAGGTTGGTCCATCGTCGACACGGTTCAAAAGTGTAAAAAAACCTCCAACGCATGTATTGATTGTAAATTCAAATTGCAAATTGCACCAAGGTTATTGGGGAAAAGTATCAAAAGAATCGTGGAAATCTTGCAAAAGCCAAACATAATCTTCACTTTACATTCAAAAACCAAAGTGGCCGTTGAAGGGATTTGAGATGACATAAGGGTGAAATAAAAGAGTGAAAGTTTCATTTTCAAAATTCAAACAGAGCTCCATGCCTTCCTAGCGCCAAAGCAAGACAATTCGGGTCGATTTGTAGAAGACTGCACTGTTTATTGGCCGAGCGACGCGCCTGGAAACTCGCGCGACGCGCCTGGGGGCAATTTTACAAAGGCGGTTAGTGTTGGCGCGACGCGCCTGTACAAACGAGCGACGCGCCTGTACGCCGCCCGACAGCCCGACCCGACAGGCCACCCGGGTGGTATTTTTGCGCGACGTGCTGCCCTTAAAGAGTGCCGCGCGTAATCAAGGGTTTCCCAGTGCTACTCCAGCCCTTCACAATGGTTTTTCCTCAAATTTAAAGGTATTCTTATATGCTTTTCACCCGGTTTCAAAAATGCAAAGTACTATCAAGGTTTACAGAGCCACTGTCAAGTTTATAAAAGCAAGGTTTAAATATGATAAAAAGGTTAGAGATAAACACCGAAGGGGTTTGATGTTTTGATTCAAGGAACGATTGTTCGTTATTAAAACTGCTACGAATTTTCACCACTCCACATTCAAAAATTTCAAAACCTCGTCACCATAACTGAAGAAATAGTGTTTGCTGCGTGAGATTTTGAGGTGTAAAGTTGTAACAAAATGATGGCTGTGTCATTCAAAAGCACCTACAGGAGATAAATGGTTTTGAAACTAAGAGCAGGATGTTTTCATTTTAAAAGGATCAGGGATCCTATACTTTCACAAGCATCAAAGGACAAAGGTTTTTCCTATAAAGAACTGTGTTTGATTAAAAGGAGAGTTTGTTATATAGAGACAGGGCTTAGGTCTATCAGGTGGAACGAAGGATTTCTCCTCCAAAGGCTAGGGTCACATGTATAAAGAGCCATTCATTGTTTTGAAAAGAGGAAATTCACATAACTTCTACCTAAAAACTCTGTAGTCCTTTAAATATCTGTCATCTTGGCTCAGGATTATGTCAATGACTGTTTAAATACAGTGAGGGTTGATTTCACATATGCAAATCTGTTGAAAGTTGGCACACTTATACGAGGCAGGGTTGTTAAACATTGAAATTCTACCTTGAAACAGAGATACATGTTTATTGGTTGACATCTAAGGCTTCAAGAACAGGGTGATTTTGGCACTTTCTCACAGCAAACTCTTTCTAGCAGTCTGCCCCTCTTTTTCACTGTATCATTTCCTACTGTGAATTTGTTGACAGAGATTTTCTAAAGGTGAACAGGACACTTTCTGAAGGGCAGGTTTTTATTTATTTATGGGAATTTAACATTGGAGACAGAGATATAAATGTGGTGGTTGATCTCTTAAATTCACAAGTAAAGGGTGTTTTTTCCTAAACACTGTGCACTGATATTTCACCTAACCTAGGTCTCCTTTTTCTTTCACTGTATGGTCTCTTCTATAGAAATTTGTTGACAGAGATATTCTAAGGGTGAGTAGGGCCACTTTATGAAGAGCGGGGTTTTAATATTTGAGTTTTGTCTTGGAGACACAAATACAAGTATGTTGATTGGCCTCTAACAAACTCACAAGAAGAATGATTTCTTAACACTGTATACAGGAAATCTACACAGCAGTTTGTCTCATCTTTACATATGGTACCCTATTGAAAAATTTTGCCTGGCTGAGGTACACTCAAAAGTAGAAGGCTGTTTTAAAGAGAGCAGAAGTTGTGTGTTACAAAAGCTTGTTGCATTTTATCCAAATCTCATTGTCCATTCTGTCCAAGCAGTATAGTGACCAGTTTCAATCCAGCAGGGCATTTTTACACACAGTGAGGGCAGTTTGCCTTTTCCAAAAAGCAGTTCAGGTTAAAATGCCTCCAAGGCAAGACCATAGGAGCGGTCCACATAAGAGATATGAGCCCATCTCTACAGAAGAAATTAATGCTCATCCATCTGTACTTTTCAACTTCCATGAAGTAGGCTGCCTTGATTTTTGCCAGAAGATAGAAGAAGTCAAGAGTTTTTTGCCATTAACACACTTGTGCGCCCTGAGATTCAAAGAAAAACACTTCCAAGTGGCGGATCTTGATTTCAAAATTTCTCCAAGGTATGTGTCCAAGGCCACCAAGATCCCGTATCATGGCGAAAAATGGTTTAAACAAGCTCATCTTGACTTAGAGGATTACAAACCTTTCATCAAGCTTGAACATAGAGAGGCTGTCACTGCTATCTTCCCTTTTTCATATCTCCTTGACAGCTATGCTCCACTTATGAAAGTCATCATGAAATATTTCACTTGTGAAGGGAGGTTTAATCGAATTTATGCCTACCATGTCCGATTATTGATGCATTTTACCAGAAGCAGGCAACTAAACCTCCCTTAATTTTTGTTCAAGAGCATAGAGAAAATGGCATCCACTGTCCAAAAGAAGGCCCCACCTCAGCAAATCCCTTCTCTTTTTCATCATTCTTTGATCAAGATTATCTTCCTATACCAGCTAGAGAAGAAAGAGGTTCCATGGGACTTATTCATCAGCCATCCAGACTTCTCTACTGTTCCTCCTATTCATGTGTCTCCCACTCAGCCTATCCATCGCCCGGTACCTTTGTCTAGTAGGCCTACTCCTAGGAGGCTCAGAATGACTACTGGATAGCCAAGTCAACAGGAGGAAGGAGAGGGTAGTAGACAGTAGCAGATTAGAGATGAGGGACAGCAGCAGACAGATGATGAAGGACAGCAGGTCCATGATGAGGAACAGCAGAAAACAGAAAGTGAAGGGCAGCAGATACAAATTGAGGGACAGCAACAAATAGAAAGTGAAGGACAGCAGGTCCAAGATGAACAGCAACAGGTACACATTGATGAACAGCAGTTAGATGATGAGGAACAGCAGCAAGTGCAAGATGAAGAACAGCAAGTTGGGCAGGAAATTGAAACACCTCTTGAGCTACAAATTGGACAAGACATTGATGAAGAACAGCAAGCTAAGGCTGGCACCTTAACAGTGACAAAGATTGTTCCTAGAAAGAGGAAATTGCCCAAAAAGACACCTTCTAGCATGCCAAGGAGGAAAAGCGCCAGATTGGCTTTCAAAGGCAAAAGCAAAGTTGGGGAAAGTACAAAGCATGGAGGTGAATTAGCTATTATCCCTATCCAAAGCGATGATAGTGACAATGAGGCCCGCCTTCTTGAAAATCTCTTAATCCATAAGGAAGGGAAAATTGAGGCATTCGAGCAAGATCTTCAAAGGGCAAGGAATTTCAATCACTTCTTGGAGATTGAAAACAAACAAATGAATGTGCACACAGTTGTTCATGAGGCACGGGCGATTAAGTATAAGAAAGAGGCAGCTAAGGCGCAAGCAAGAATTGAAGAGCTCATTGGTGAGTTTGATGATGAAGAGGAGGAAGACCAGCCTAGGCGGAAGAGGCCTAGGACCATCGGGCTTAAAAGAGCCTTGGAAAAGCAGAGAGCAGAAGAGAAAGCCCAGCTCCAAGCCTTTCCCCTCACTGCACTCCTTGAGCAGGAAATTGAGGAAAACAAAGAGGCTTGGCTTGAAAGAGCTAACAAGCATTTGGAAATGAAGCTTGAGAGGGCGAATAGAGATTTAGAGCTGCAGAGGAAGAGGACACATCACTTCCAAAAGCTGAATCAGTTTGCCCGGTGCAAACTAAAGGCAGCACAAGAGAAATTGAAGAAGGTAAAAGGGAAGCGCCTAGCACGGAAAGAAGGGAAAAGCATATCAGCCCTTGATATTTTGGCCTCAGCTTCGGAGCATGTTGCTATGGACCCTTGAGCGTCATGCCTACGAATTTTGGGCCTTTTTAGGCAACTTTTTGTTTTTTGGCATTTTTTGGGTTTTTGGCCGAAAACTCATAATTTCGCCATTTCAGTTTGATGAGTTTTCAAAGGAGGAGGATGATACCGATGGATGCCATAATTCTATGAGCAGGTCTCCAGCGATTTTCAGGGCATTCGGAGATCATTCGCCCCCTCAAATTGGCGAAAAACGCCCTCTTTTTGCACATTTTGCCCGCCATATCAGCAGTCTGATATTTCCTGGTTTTTTACAGACAGGTACAGTTTTGGATGACTTCCAGGCCTCAGATTGAGATGGTTTCAGTTGCACCAGAAAGTAGACACAGAGAGATTTCCAACAAGCCCTCATGAGCCTCATTTCGACATTGGGAAGGCTGCCAATTGCCTCCAGCAAGTTAGGGGACCTTTTTCAGGCATAAATATGAAGTATTTTTGTAATTTTTGAACCTCAAAAATCTGCTTTTCCCAAATGTGCGTTAAGCTATTTTTATCCTTGGGAAATGATGTAAAGTCAATATAATTTCCGTTTTTAGCAGTTTTTTAGATATTTTATGGGATATTTTTTGCCTTGGGCTTTGCAAAGCCTCAAGGACAAGTTTAGATATTTTGACTTGGCCAATGGGATAACTAGTTGCTCCATGAGGTTTTCCTCCCTCAAGCCTATTTATTCCATGGGTTTCATTGTAAATCAGAGGCTGAACTTGAGAGAAGAATTAATACATTGGTCATATGAGCTTTGAAGAATACATTTGTGTTATGATTTTTTGACTGCCTCTTGGATGTTTTTGAGGAATGATGAAGGATTGGTGATGGATTCCATAACATGGTAGAATGGTATAGTGTTTCTTGCTATGTTTTTGTCTTCTAGTTTTCATCCATAATACATGCTTCTTGCTGCTATAGATCAGTAAAGATTAGTTTTGAGATATGCCCATGGAGGCACCTCAAAGTTCCTGAATCTTCATAGCTTGATGTTTTCTTCTTCCTTAGTTATGCTAAAGAATCTTAACTGCTCTTTAGTAACTTAAGGATAATGTTTTCTAGTTTTATTTACAAGTTCTATGCATGTTGAGTAGGATGTATGGTGTGCCCTTCCTACCTATAAGCTTTCCATAGTTCTGTCCATAAAACTTTCTCTTTGACTGATTAGTTGATCATCTTGTTGAACCAAGGAGGCCTAGTCCCGATCTAGCCCTTTGCCTAAAACTATGAAAGCTTGTTTGTCAAAGTGCCCAATGACTTAGAGACTATGTTTAGTCATTTTGGCATAGTTTATGAGTTGTTAGTTTGTCTTGTGTGTTTTCCCCAAAGTCTGATAGCCATTTCCCGAAGTTAGAGGGTCTTATACCTCTATGTATGGCTGGAATGTTTGATTTCTATGTATTAATTAGCTCATAGTTACATTTAACATGATTAATGGCTTGCTATAAAAAAATGTTTATATGCTATCAACTAGTTACACTTGAAATCCCTTTTGTCTTTCACCAACTTGTTTTCCATTTAACCCATTTGCCCAAAGAAGATCCCTTCTACGAGTAGATCAAATCGGCCCTACAGCAGCCTTATATCATCACCTCATAGCTTCATTGACCTTTTTGACCCCATAGCCCAATTTATCTACATCTTGTTATCCAGTTTATGTATTTGATCAGTTTTATCCCTCACAAACTTAAAAAACCAAAAAACTAAAAACATACTTCATAACTAGCCTAATATCAGAACACCATAAGCAAACACACCGATATCTTTTACACCTAATAGAGAGAGCCCTATCTGAGTCCAGGAAGGCTAGGTCCTTGGGCTCCAAAGCTTGGTTTGATGTTACATCGTCATTTGGCTCGCCAATCGGCCAAATCACAGGACCCTAACATAATGGCGATCACGGTGGGACTTTGAGTCAAAACATCCTAGGTATCCCTTAGGAACTCTTAGATCTCATTCAAACTTAGAAGAGTAGAATCTGGTTGTCTCACCATCCTAGCAAAATGATGACTCAGCTGTAGGCCACTTTTCCAAACCTTAGGATTACATAAAAACTCAAAAAACCCCAAAAAAAATCCTTTAGATTGGTTTTTGTCAATATTGGTGGTGGACCATACAAGTATACCTCAAAACAACCACATTCCACCTGGCGACTCCACTAACTTCTAGTAGACCTTACTATTTTACCAAACTCTAGGCTACTATCCAATAGACCTATCCCATCACTCACTAACATAGCGGGAGATAGTGGGACACTGAGTACATAATAGTCCAGCAAACTCTTATAGACTCTTTTGGTCTTTTAGATACCATAAACAAGCAAGCAGTCCATAGACCCATTTTTTAGAGTAAACTCTTTTTGTTCTCATCACCCTAGAAAAGTGTTGAAACAAGTCTAGGATACTTTAACAAATCATAGACTGCACATAAAACTCATAAAATCCAAAAACATTTCCAGATTAGTTACCGGTGGTGGACCATAGCTATCTTCAAAAAAACAACCCATTTCCACCTGGCGAATCCACTAATCCATCCCTTTTATTTTTGACCATCCTTCACCTTAGTGAAATTTTAGAAAAACCATTCATCCAGAACATTCACCAATACCATTCTCTCTAAACTCTGGATCTAAAATCTGGCTTCACGAAGAATCAACACCAGATCCCATCCAGACCCAAATCCCCCTATCATAGTAGATGACCCAGAGAAGATTCTGTGGCAAGCTTCCGAAACTGACCATCTAGCTACTAGTAGATCCATCCGTAGAACAAGATCAGTTCCTAAAAATCGCACTATCCTACTAGATTCACCTTTTGAACTAGAGTCATCACAAACTCTTCCCAGAAGCAAATCATATAGTAAGATAAACTTTGATGATCTTGAACCCCTAAGCCCACCATAGAGTCCTATTAGAGAAGCTTCACCTACCACTCCTCCTGATTTCCAGCTTCTTTATCAGTTTGGCTCCTACCATCCTAGTTCTGCTCAAAACCAGATCACTAGTCCAAGTTCATCCGCCACACCTGGTCAAACCACCACTGTTCAAATCACCTCCTCTTAGCCTACTAATCCTCATCTTGTACATCATCCATTAGCTCCAGTCATGGCAGCTTGGTACGCACCTTTGGTGTTGCCACCGCCTTTAGCTCCTCTCCCAAACAAATATCAAGACAAGATCCCACACTTTACCAGAGAAGACACCACCACACCTCAACAGCATATAAGTAGGATGACTGATGCTTATGAATACCTAGAGGTACAAGACGAGACTGTCAGAATGAGAATATTTGCCCAAAGTCTTGGTGGTGAACCCAAAGCATGGTTCAAAAGCTTAACTCCAAACAGTATCCATGATATCCAAGAACTACATCAAGTCTTCAGAAATAGGTGGGAAATCCGAAGAAACCCCATTCAAATCCTGTCAGAATATAACAACCTAAAACGGGAAAATAGGGAAAGTGTCCAAGCTTACTGTACTAGGTTCAACAGTGTATATAACTCCCTCCCACCTCATTTCAAACCTCCACTTGGTTTAGCTTTGGCAAAATTCCCCGAGGGTTTTGATCCGGACATGACATATCATTTGAGAGACAAGGATCCCCCTAACTTAGAGGAAATGCAACAAATAGCTATAAAAGCAGATGCCAACTTAGTTGAAAAAAGAGCTAGAACTAGATCAGAAAGAAAGGTCACATATAGAGATGAGGTCTCCACTTCATCACCTTCCCTAGATCCCCGAATAGATGACTTAGTCAAATCCATGGCTAAAATGTGGGAAAATATCAATGAAAAGGCTCCTGTTAGGGATAACCAGCCAAACCCTCCAAACAGAAACCAGAACCAAAACTTTAGGAGGGAGCAACCACAAAACAGACCAAGGGAAAGTGACCAATAAATTAGGCCACCATTCAATGAAAACTATGTGGAAGAGGATGATAGGGATACAAAACCTCTTGATGAACATCATTTAAACCTCATAGGATCTGATAATGAGAGTGAGGTGTACCTCACAGAGGAAGAACAAGCGTTCTTTTCTCCTAATCAAGATGAGACCAACTATGAAGATCCCAACGACCCTGCCATACATTTTCAGAATGCCATTATAGAAGCTCACAGGCAATATGACCTTAGAAGCAAAAGAAACCAAGATAATGCCAAGAAAGTTAACTCAGATACTGCTAAAATCCCTAATACCATCCTCAAGAAAGCAGTAGGCAGTGAAAAAAGCAAGACTGAGAAGATTGACCAAAACCAAGCCAAAGTTACTCAAACTAGTCCTCTCTCAAATATTCCTGGTACTTCTACAAAAGTCACCGAAACAACTATGGCAAAAAAAATCCCTAAACAAGGTCAACAAACTCAGAACATAGACAAGGTCATGGTTGAAAAGGCTGAAACAAACATATCTAAACTTCAGCTACCTTTTAGCTTTGAAGGCGAAATCGCCAAGATCAAGATCACAATGCCACTTACTGAACTCATTGCCCAAAACTCTTATAAATCCCAAGTACTAAAAGTCTTAAATCTAGAGAATGATGCAAACACTGTTAGTCTGGCTGATGACACTCCTGAAGTTTTGTTTGGTCCAAAGATAGAGGGAAAATTCCAAGAAGGAAATACTCTTCCATTTTACATTAGCCTGAACATCCACGACCAAATCCTCCACAATGCCATGCTAGACTCCGGCGCCTCGCATAATCTTATGCCGAAGGTAGTAATGGAAAGACTAGGCCTGGAAATCACAAGACCATACAAAGACTTGTATTCATTTGATTCAAGTAGAGTCCAATGCCTGGGTTTGATCAAAGACCTTTGTTTTAGTCTTGCCCAAATACCCGCGAAACATCTAATCATGGATATAGTGGTGGCAGAAATTCCTCCCAAGTACGGGATGCTTCTATCCAGATCTTGGGGAGCCAAACTCCAAGGGAATATTCAACTGGACATGTCATACGCTACCATTCCTATGTTTGGCCAGACCAGAATACTCTACCGAGAATCACACATGAAATACATGATTAGCAGTCAAGATAGGCTAGACAACATCCCGATGTGTTCCTTGCGTTCCGACCTGAACTCTTTCATTATGCATATTGATGAAGACATCAAGGAAGAGTCAGAGGAAACTGATATAGAATTAGATCCACCACATCAGTTGTCCCTGGTGCCTTATGACGAACTATACACTCAAAAATACCATGATCATGAACAGCTGTGTCTTGACGAAAGTAAGCTTTCCCTTTCCAAGGTAGGATTAGAGCAAGAAGCACAAACCCTGATGTACTATCAAGGAAATTGCTCTAGTTTTAGTCAAACACCAACAGTAACTTCTGGAAACTTCTTTCGGGTAAAGGCTTTAGAAGACCTACACATTATAAACCTATTTGGAACCCAAGAGCAAGGGAGTTCAATGTTTCTGCCATACCTCAAAGATTTACCATCATGTGACCCTCCTACTACGAATGAAGCTTTAACTATAACCTCAGCAGCTCAAAATCTTGAGAAAAGGCCAGATAAATTTCTCGTGAGCAAGAATGATAGTTGCAATCCTAGCATATCTGAACTACTGAAATTAGCTCATATTCTGTCTTTTCATGAAGAACTTAGAAAAGCCAAAATCAGAAATCTCATGCAGAATACCAATTTCTACAGAAAAATCAAGGGAAATTACTGTGTCACTACCTTCCCCTCAAAGAACAGTTTTGACAAGAGAAAACAGAAAAATCTAAAAAAAAATGAAATAATCAGGGATAAAACAGTTGGTCATAGAGTCTGCTTTGATTTTAGGAATAATACTGCATATCCCTATAACAGAGATTATGTTTTTTCTACTCAAAACCATGATTTACCAATTAAAAATGCTTTTAATCGTGTATGTTTGCAAGATGATGTTTCAGGTCATGGTCATAAGATTCCCTTGCAAAGTAGACATCTTAAAGATTTTTTCAAGTTTGCGGGAGGTAGATCTGATTTCAAGTTCAAAATTGCAAAACCACCCAATGTCAAAAATCTGTTCATGAAAGCCATGTTCCCAGTTTTAAATTTCTGCATCTGTGCATACCTTGATGATGTCATTATCTATTTTAAGAATGACCAAGAATACATGCATTACTTGAGGAAAGCATACAGTAAGGAAAGGAGTGGAAATCAGATATTCAGAGAGGTACAAAGGAAAGATATTGGGCTGTTTAGAGATTCTTGCATGAATCCCTATGTCATGTTAGAGAGAGAAAATTTCCCAAATTTTTCTTTTCAGGAGTTAAGTGGGCCAAGGGTGAGAGGAGATCCTTACGAGGATAAGATGTTTAAATTCTGTCATTTCCAAGATTTTTGAGTTTGGGACACTTGCATTCATTGTACATACCATTGTTTGAAATATTGAAAAGATAGAAAAGTCAAAAACTGTAAAAGATAGAAAAGTCAAAAATAGTAAAAACAGAAAAGAGGGCAAGTGAAGATAGAACAAAGGTCCCATGTTCCAAAAAATAGTCTTTCAGAAAGCGAGCAAGTCTAAATGCCGCTACTAGTACTTCAATGTCTTGTTCAGCGATCTAGCCTAATCATAGCTGAGCATGTTTAAATTTATTTGCTGATAAGTTAGTGAGTGCAGAGATAGTCAACATTGTGTAAGATTGACTTATCACAGAGCTTAGATTAGGGAGAGATTCTGGTTCCACATGCCTAAAACAGAACCAAAGAGAGAAGCGAGGGATGAAAAACACATTGTACATCTTAACCCCGCTTGTCTAAGTTTCCTTATTGCAAAATAACATTTGTGTGCAGCTTGTCTTTTATGCCGCAAATGCATGACAAATCAGACTGCCTAATCCTGATTTGATCATCTTTTAAATTTCATGTTGTAGATTAGAGAATAAAATCCTGTCAAACTGCTTAATCTTGACAGTCGATCTAGCTTTAGGTAGAGTAATGAAGGAGTTCATCAGTTTAATCTGAACTCCCAGCAGATATAAGAGTAGAAATAGATAGGTTCATTTTGCAAAAAGAAAAATATGCATTGTCAAAAGGCTGCTAGTTCAAATGCGCCAAAGAGAAGAAAAAAAGTTAGAAAAGATAGTGGGGTAGGTAGAAGTATCATTGATGTTAATCATGCTGTCATTTTTCAGAAATAACATCAAAAGAAGGGTAAATTTTGCGCCAATGGATAAGGCACTGGTCTTCATAAGCCAAAGATCTGAATTCTGGACACCTCCTGACGAGGAGCTACCCTCCCCAAATGGAGCCACTGTTAGCCATCAGTATTTTTTACATGTTAGTGATGACTATATCTACAGCTGAGTTTTCTAGAAACTGATTTCCTTATGTCAATATGTCATCTAGAAAACCCTCCTAAAACTTTTTTCGCCTTTCTACTTTCCATGTCCACCATGACAAAATCAAAACCTCATTATCACTATCCTATCTAGCTTCAGCCCTATTGGTTGGCCCATCAGCTTTAAAAGGAAAATCCACATCTGTTTCAGAAGTCTCCCCTATGTTAGGAAGTGGCGTTTTAAGGCATTTTACCCTTGGCAATCATCAAAAAGCCAAAAAGCCTCCATCTGTAATAGACCTACCATGACTGACCTCCCACTTTGCAAATGAAATTAACAAACAAATCTAAGTCGCGCCACTTATACCCCTAGGTCTCAGCACTGCATGAACCACAGTTTCAAGCTGATTAGTAGGTGTTTCACAGTGTTTTATGGATTCTGCAAAGAGCAGGAAATATAACTTCATCTCAGGAGGAAATGCTTGAATCTACAGTTAGAAGAACAGCTGATTCTAAATGTAACATGAGCCTGAGATATATCTGCAAAACAGAGAGCCACTCATCAAGACCTTGCAGCTCTTTCCAGCATGAAAATCACAGTAAGAGAAAGACACCACTGTCACAGCCAACTGGTAAATTTTCAAGGCCCAGAACCTCCTTCATTTACAAGCAGAGGGTTAGGGCGCCTCCTTCATCTACAAGCAGAGGGCGCTGGCCATTGTTGACTTAAAGGAATGCATAAACCCAGGTTTGTCTTTTACTGGACAGTGAAACAATAGCTCCAGGTTTTCTGAATATGAGTGATAATCATGACAGGGATAGAGTCTGAGGTATGCAAGTTCAAAGGAAAACAGAGTTTGGTCTGATAAAGGAAGTCATGAGAAGTTTTCAAATCATGTGAAATAATGAAACTTTAGAGATGCATATCATTGGAAAAAACCTTTCTGATTATAAGCAACCTACTCTTCCACAAGGCTAAATTGAAGAAAAGCTGACAAACTTGTCATTACACAGGCAGAAGAAAGAGTGTTTGTTTTTCAAAGGGTGCTGACCTCCATAGTCACAGCGACCATCTTTCAAATGGTTTGTTATAAGATTACCAAAGCAAATAAGACATCTCAGTTCCCCTCAAAGCACTACAGTGAGACAGCTACACTTTGGCTAGGGTTTTTCTGAAACACAGTGATAATTGCAAGCAGAGATGCTAGTATTAATGTTTTTCAAACTTGTTTGCTTACCATCATAATCCTAGCAAACCCTTGTCAGGCAGCCTTATCAAACAATCTTCAGGTAAAGGGCCTCCTCCATTTATGAGCAGATGGCCAAGGTTTTAAGTGTTGTTGAAAACTGATTGGTAAAAAAGTGCAGTGGAAAGAAATAGTGAAAGAAAGCAAAGGTCTGTACACCGGTAAAAGTTAGTGTTTATGATTTAAAAATATTGGTTTTCCTATTCATATGAAAATGTCTTTCAAGAAATACATCATGATGGACAAGGAAAATTATGAATATGTATGCCATCGATACCAAAAAAGGGGCAGTTTACTTAAAGGAAAGGATCAAACAACAATCCACTGTCACATGCCAAAGTCCAAAGGAGCGCTTTTCAAGAAAACAGAGAATTATGATATGAAGGGATGCAGCCAAAATATGGAACTTATAATCAAAGAAGGAGTTCATAAATCGCCTGGAAGCAGAGATTATCAAGCAAGTTGGAAAAAGACAGGTCATCTCCTGTTAAATGACAAAACAGTTTTCAAGGCTTTTCAAATGCTTTTGACATATTCTGAATAGTTTTTCCTTGTTAAAATAATCACCAAGAAGGTAAAACAGTGAACAAAGTTGAGCTTTGGAATGTTTCTCTTACAAAAATACCAATGCACTAGTCAAAGCAAATGGTAACTGTGTTTCAACATTGTGAATAAGTATACTAGTTATGAATAGACAAAGAAGTGTTTTTGATGGAGTGTCAGTGTTTTGGGAGTTTTGAAACAAATGCAGCTTTCTCATTATTCTAAAAAGGACAGAATATCATAGATAATGTACCTACAGGCAGGGAATTATTTTGGGAAAGGGGGCGCCTTCTTGAAATCAAGAAACCATAACCAAATCCAAGTTATGTCAGTAAACTTGGCACCTGTTGTAGATAAAGGTTGAAGAAGCTATCAAAGACCAAGGACTGTCAAAACAAGTTGACAAAACAAGTCTTGTCCTTCAGAAACAAACCAGTATTTAAGTATTCTATTGATAGTGTTAAAGAGGGGTTATTTTACATCATAAGTATTACCAGCATATTTAAAAAAAATGGCAGAGATGATGTGGAATTTATTGAGTTATTTGTCAAGGTTTAAAGTTCGGCGTTTATCACCCAAAGAACAAAAGCTGGAAATCATTTTTCAAACACCTATGCATAAAACAGAGTTCTCGTTTGTTTTAAGACATTTTTGTTTTCTATAAAGAGGTTGGTCCATCGTCGACACCGTTCAAAAGTGTAAAAAAACCTCCAACGCATGTATTGATTGTAAATTCAAATTGCAAATTGCACCAAGGTTATTGGGGAAAAGTATCAAAAGAATCGTGGAAATCTTGCAAAAGCCAAACATAATCTTCACTTTACATTCAAAAACCAAAGTGGCTGTTGAAGGGATTTGAGATGACATAAGGGTGAAATAAAAGAGTGAAAGTTTCATTTTCAAAATTCAAACAGAGCTCCATGCCTTCCTAGCACCAAATCAAGACAATTCAGGTCGATTTGTAGAAGACTGCACTGTTTATTGGCCGAGCGACGCGCCTGGAAACTCGCGCGACGCGCCTGGGGGCAATTTTACAAAGGCGGTCAGTGTTGGCGCGACGCGCCTGTACAAACGAGCGACGCGCCTGTACGCCGCCCGACAGCCCGACCCGACAGGCCACCCGGGTGGTATTTTTGCGCGACGTGCTGCCCTTAAAGAGTGTTGCGTGTAATCAAGGGTTTCCCGGTGCTACTCCAGCCCTTCACAATGGTTGTTCCTCAAATTTAAAGGTATTCTTATATGCTTTTCACCCGGTTTCAAAAATGCAAAGTAATATCAAGGTTTAAAGAGCCACTGTCAAGTTTATAAAAGCAAGGTTTAAATATGATAAAAAGGTTAGAGATAAACACCGAAGGGGTTTGATGTTTTGATTCAAGGAACGCTTGTTCGTTATTAAAACTGCTGTGAATTTTCACCACTCCACATTCAAAAATTTCGAAACCTCGTCACCATAACTGAAGAAATAGTGTTTGCTGCATGAGATTTTGAGGTGTAAAGCTGTAACAAAATGATGGCTGTGTCATTCAAAAGCACCTACAGGAGATAAATGGTTTTGAAACTAAGAGCAGGATGTTTTCATTTTAAAAGGATCAGGGATCCTATACTTTCACAAGCATCAAAGGACAAAGGTTTTTCCTATAAAGAACTGTGTTTGATTAAAAGGAGAGTTTGTTATATAGAGACAGGGCTTAGGTCTGTCAGGTGGAACGAAGGATTTCTCCTCCAAAGGCTAGGGTCACATGTATAAAGAGCCATTGATTGTTTTGAAAAGAGGAAATTCACATAACTTCTACCTAAAAACTCTGTAGTCCTTTAAATATCTGTCATCTTGGCTCAGGATTATGTCAATGACTGTTTAAATACACTGAGGGTTGATTTCACATATGCAAATCTGTTGAAAGTTGGCACACTTATACGAGGCAGGGTTGTTAAACATTGAAATTCTACATTGAAACAGAGATACATGTTTATTGGTTGACATCTAAGGCTTCAAGAATAGGGTGATTTTGGCACTTTCTCACAGCAAACTCTTTCTAGCAGTCTGCCCCTCTTTTTCACTGTATCATTTCCTACTGTGAATTTGTTGACAGAGATTTTCTAAAGGTGAACAGGACACTTTCTAAAGGGCAGGTTTTTTTTTATGGGAATTTAACATTGGAGAAAGAGATATAAATGTGGTGGTTGATCTCTTAAATTCACAAGTAAAGGGTGTTTTTTCCTAAGCACTGTGCACTGATATTTCACCTAACCTAGGTCTCCTTTTTCTTTCACTGTATGGTCTCTTCTATAGAAATCTGTTGACAGAGATATTCTAAGGGTGAGTAGGGCCACTTTCTGAAGAGCAGGGTTTTAATATTTGAGTTTTGTCTTGGAGACACAAATACAAGTATGTTGATTGGCCTCTAACAAACTCACAAGAAGAATGATTTCTTAACACTGTATACAAGAAATCTACACAGCAGTTTGTCTCATCTTTACATATGGTACCCTATTGAGAATTTTGCCTGGCTGAGGTACATCCAAAGGTGAAAGGCTGGTTTTAAGGAGAGCAAAGGTTGTGTATTCAAAGAAACATTGTTGCAATCCATCCAAACCACATTGTTTATCTGTCCAAGCAGCATATTGACACAGTTTGACTCCAGCAGAGCATTTTACATACAGTGAAGGCAGTTTTCCTCTTCCAAAGCATTTTCAGGTCAAAATGCCTCTAAGGAAAGACCACAGGAGCGGTCCACATAAAAGATATGAGCCCATCTCTACAAAAGAAATTAATGCTCATCCATCAGTACTTTTCAACTTCCATGAAGTAGGCTACCTTGATTTTTGCCAGAAGATAGAAGAAGTCAAGAGTTTTTCGCCATTAACACACTTGTGCGCCCTGAGATTTAAAGAAAAACACTTCCAAGTGGCGGGTCTTGATTTCAAAATTTCTCCAAGGTATGTGTCCAAGGCCACCAAGATCCCGTATCATGGCGAAAAATGGTTTAAACAAGCTCATCTTGACTTAGAGGATTACAAACCTTTCATCAAGCCTGAACATAGGGAGGCTGTCACTGCTATTTTCCATTTTTCATATCTCCTTGACAGCTATGCTCCACTGATGAAAGCCATAATGAAATATTTCACTTGTGAAAGGAGGTTTAATCGAATTTATGCCTACCATGTCCGTTTATTGATGCATTTTACTAGAAGTAGGCAACTGAACCTCCCTTACTTTTTGTCCAAAAGCATAGAGAAAATGGCATCTACTGTCCAAAAGATGGCCCCACCTCAGCAAATCCCTTCTCTTTTTCATCATTCTTTGATCAAGATTATCTTCTTATACCAGCTAGAGAAGAAAGAGGTTCCATGGGATTTATTCATCCGCCATCCAGACTTCTCTACTGTTCCTCCTGTTCATGTGTCTCCCACTCAGCCTATCCATCGCCCGGTACCTTTGTCCAGTAGGCCTACTCCTAGGAGGCTCAGAATGACTGCTGGACAGCCAAGTCAACAGGAGGAAGGAGAGGGTAGTAGACCACAGCAGATTAGAGATGAGGGACAGCAGCAGATAGGTGATGAAGGACAACAGGTCCATGATAAGGGACAGCAGCAGTTGGATGTTGAGGGACAGCAGCAGTTGGATGTTGAGGGATAGCAGCAAATAGAAAGTGAAGGACAGTAGGTCCAAGATGAACAGCAATAGGTACACATTGATGAACAACAGTTAGATGATGAGGAACAGCAGCAAGTGCAAGATGAATAACAGCAAGTTGGGCAGGAAATTGAAACACCTCTTGAGCCACAAATTGGACAAGACATTGATGAAGAACAGCAAGCTAAGGCTACCACCTTAACAGTGACAAAGATTGTTCCTAGCAAGAGGAAATTGCCCAAAAAGACACCTTCTAGCATGCCAAGGAGGAAAAGCGCCAGATTGGCTTTCAAAGGCAAAAGTAAAGTTGGAGAAAGTACAAAGCATGGAGGTGAATTTGCTATTATCCCTATCCAAAGCGATGATAGTGACAATGAGGCCCGCCTTCTTGAAAATATCTTAATCCATAAGGAAGGGAAAATTGAGGCATTAGAGCAAGATCTTCAAAGGGCAAGGAATTTCAATCACTTCTTGGAGATTGAAAACAAACAAATGAATGTGCACACAGCTGTTCATGAGGCACGGGCGATTAAGTATAAGAAAGAGGCAGCTAAGGCGCAAGCAAGAATTAAAGAGCTCATTGGTGAGTTTGATGATGAAGAGGAGGAAGACCAGCCTAGGAGGAAGAGGCCTAGGACCATCGGGCTTAAAAGAGCCTTGGAAAAGCAGAGAGCAGAAGAGCAAGCCCAGCTCCAAGCCTTTCCTCTCACTGCACTCCTTGAGCAGGAAATTGAAGAAAACAAAGAGGCTTGGCTTGAAAGAGCTAACAAGCATTTGGAAATGAAGCTTGAGAGGGCGAACAGAGATTTAGAGCTGCAAAGGAAGAGGACACATCACTTCCAAAAACTGAATCAGTTTGCCCGGCGCAAACTAAAGGCAGCCCAAGAAAAATTGAAGAAGGCAAGGGGGAAGCGCCTAGCACGGAAAGAAGGGAAAAGCATATCAGCCCTTGATATTTTGGCCTCAGCTTTGGAGCATGTTGCTATGGACCCTTGAGGGTCATGCATGCCAATTTTGGGCCTTTTTCGGCAACTTTTTGTTTTTTGGCATTTTTTGGGTTTTTGGTCAAAAACTCATAATTTCGCCATTTAAGTTTGATGAGTTGTAAAAGGAGGAGGATGATACCGATGGATGCCATAATTCTATGAGCAGGTCTCTAGCGATTTTCAGGGCATTTGGAGATCATTCGCCCCCTCAAATTGGCGAAAAACGCCCTCTTTGTGCACATTCTGCCCGCCATATCAGCAGTCTGATATTTCCTGGTTTTTTACACACAGGTACAGTTTTGGATGACTTCCAGGCCTCAGATTGAGATGGTTTCAGTTGCGACGGAAAGTAGACACAGAGAGCTTTCCAACAAGCCCTCATGATCCTCATTTTGACATCGGGAAGGCTGCCAATTGCCTCCAGCAAGTCAGGGGACCTTTTTCAGGCATAAATATGAAGTATTTTTGTAATTTTTGAACCTCAAAAATCTGCTTTTCCCAAATGTGCGTTAAGCTATTTTTATCCTTGGGAAATGATGTAAAGTCAATATAATTTCCGTTTTTAGCATTTTTTTAGATATTTTATGGGATATTTTGTGCCTTGGGATTTGCAAAGCCTCAAGGACAAGTTTAGATATTTTGACTTGGCCAATGGGATAGCTAGTTGCTCCATGAGGTTTTCCTCCCTCAAGCCTATTTATTCCATGGGTTTCATTGTAAATCAGAGGTTGAACTTGAGAGAAGAATTAATACATTGGTCATATGAGCTTTGAAGAATACATTTGTGTTATGATTTTTGGACTGCCTCGTGGATGCTTTTGAGGAATGATGAAGGATTGGTGATGGATTCCATGACATGGTAGAATGGTATAGTGTTTCTTGCTATGTTTTTGTCTTCTAGTTTTCATCCATAATACATGCTTCTTGCTGCTATAGATCAGTAAAGATTAGTTTTGAGATATTCCCATGGAGGCACCTCAAAATTCCTGAATCTTCATAGCTTGATGTTTTCTTCTTCCTTAGTTATGCTAAAGAATTCTTAACTGCTCTTTAGTAACTTAAGGATAATGTTTGCTAGTTTTATTTACAAGTTCTATGCATGTTGAGTAGGATGTATGGTGTGCCCTGCCTACCTATAAGATGTCCATAGTTCTGTCCATAAAACTTTCTCTTTAACTGATTAGTTGATCATCTTGTTGAACCAAGGAGGCCTAGTCCTGATCTAGCCCTTTGCCTAAAACTATGAAAGCTTGTTTGTCAAAGTGCCCAATGACTTAGAGACTATGTTTAGGCATTCCTGCGTAGTTTATGAGTTGTTAGTTTGTCTTGTGTGTTTTCCCCAAAGTCTGATAGCCATTTCCCGAAGTTATAGGGTCTGATACCTCTATGTATGGCTGGAATGTTTGATTTCTATGTATTAATTAGCTCATAGTTACATTTAACATGATTAATGGCTTGCTATAAAATGTTTATGTCTGCTATCAACTAGTTACACTTGAAATCCCTTTGTCTTTCACCAACTTGTTGTCCATTTAGCCCATTTTTCCCAAAGATCCCTTCTACCGTGAATCAAATCGGCCCTACAGCAGCCTTACATCATCACCTCATAGCTTCCTTGACCTGTTTGACCCCATAGCCCAATTTATCTACATCTTGTTATCTAGTTTATGTATTTGATCAGTTTTATCCCTCACAAACTTAAAAAACCAAAAAACTAAAAACATACTTCATAACTAGCCTAATATCAGAACACCATAAGCAAACACACCGATATCTTTTACACCTAATAGAGAGAGCCCTCTCTGAGTCCAGGAAGGCTAGTCCTTGGGCTCCAAAGCTTGGTTTGATGTTACATCGTCATTTGGCTCGCCAATCGGCCAAATCACGGGACCATAACACCTACTCGGTGTGCACCTGCCCCTCCGTCCCTTTTATCGGCGGCGTGCTCCTGGCCTTAACTAGCTGGGTCGCGGTTCCGGCGCTGTTACTTTGAAAAAATTAGAGTGCTCAAAGCAAGCTTATGCTCTGAATACATTAGCATGGAATAACGTGATAGGAGTCTGGTCCTATTGTGTTGGCCTTTGGGACCGGAGTAATGATTAATAGGGACTGTCTGGGGCATTCGTATTTCATTGTCAGAGGTGAAATTCTGGGATTTATGAAAGACGGACCACTGCGAAAGCATTTACCAAGGATGTTTTCATTAATCAAGAACAAAAGTTGGGGGCTTGAAGATGATCAGATACCGTCCTAGTCTCAACCATAAACGATGCCGACCAGGGATCGGTGGATGTTGCTCTAAGGACTCCGCCAGCACCTTCTGAGAAATCAGAGTGTTTGGGTTCCGGGGGGAGTATGGTCGCAAGGCTGAAACTTAAAGGAATTAACAGAAGGGCACCACCAGGAGTGGAGCCTGCGGCTTAATTTGACTCAACACGGGGAAACTTACCAGGTCCAGACATAGTAAGGATTGATAGATTGAGAGCTCTTTCTTGATTCTATGGGTGGTGGTGCATGGTCGTTCTTAGTTGGTGGAGCGATTTGTCTGGTTAATTCCGATAACGAACGAGACCTCAGCCTGCTAACTAGCTACGTGGAGGTTCCCCTTCGCGGCCAGCTTCTTAGAGGGACTATGGCCGTTTGGGCCATGGAAGTTTGAGGCAATAATAGGTCTGTGATGCCCTTAGATGTTCTGGGCCGCACGCGCGCTACACTGATGCAGCCAACGAGTTTTTCTTCCTGGTTCGAGAGCATCGGGAAATCTTCTCAAATTGCATCGTGATGGGGATAGACCATTGCAATTATTGGTCTTCAACGAGGAATTCCTAGTAAGCGCGTGTCATCGACTCGTGTTGACTACGTCCCTGCCCTTTGTACACACCGCCCGTCGCTCCTACCGATTGAATGATCCGGTGAAGTGTTCGGATTGCGTCGACGACGGTGGTTCGCCGCTGTCGACGTCGTGAGAAGTTCATTGAACCTTATCATTTAGAGGAAGGAGAAGTAGTAACAAGGTTACCGTAGGTGAACCTGCGGTAGGATCATTGATAGCAGGGTTTTGTTTTTTCGTTTGGGTTGTGTGTGGGTTTCGATTGTATGTAATCTAGGAACGTGTGGTGTGTCTCTAGGTGAGCGGGTTTGATGCTTTGTTGGGGTGGTGCCTCTTGCGAAAGAGACTCGCAACTTTTTTAGTTGCCTATCTTGAGTTCACGCTTGTTGTTTCGTGTACTTGCAAGCGATGCTTGTGCTTGTCCCATCCTTTGTTATTATTTCCCCTAATGTGTTTTTTGAATGGGGTTCGGAAGCTCGTTGCCCGGGAGCCCCCTCTCCAACGGTCCGTTCGGCGGGGCATGGTTGCTACAGTTGAGGTGCTTGGGAAACACGATGGAAAAATTCAGACTCGTTCGTAGTGGCAGTGCTCTGTCCTTTGTTCGTTGGAAGATGTGGGCCTCCATAGTTGGTTCTCTCCAAAAGGCGGTGGTGGTGGTTTATGTGTTTGCTTGGGCGAGCCTTTTTGTTGGTGGTTGGGTCAAGGGAGTGGTTGTGCGTGCGCTTCCTACCTCAACCCTTTCGCGAGGGGAAAACGTCGGGGTGGGGTCAAATATGGAATGGATGAAGCGCGGAGCAATCCGTTGGGCTGGCCACCCTAGTCCTCTCGATTGTTCCTTGACATGCCCTCGCGGAAGGGTTGGGTCTAGGTAATGAAATAGTCCTCCCTTGGTTCGAGCTCCATCAAAATTGCAAGTTTCCTCGTCAATGGGCATGAGGTAGCATTCTTTTCTCGTCCCCCTTTGGTTTTGGGGGAATTCCTCGTCCTTTCTTGAGCCACTCCCCCCTTCCAAGGAAAAGTAGGAAGCAGGTTATGTCCTAGTCCTCACCATTTGGATTGTGGGTTTTTTTGCGCGACTTGGTCATTTCTTGGATGTGTCGATTGTTGCAACAGCGTTGTGGTGTGAGCTTTGGGGGCTTCCCTCTTTTTATGGTGTGACGTTGCACCGCCGGTGTATTTGTGGCCTTGGGCTTTGTCCAGCATTGAGTGTCAGCCTGCGATAACTCCTCTTTGGAGTTTCTGTTGTTTGGGCCCCCTTGAATTTTTGGCTGGAAAGGTTGTCGGGTGTCTTGTACACGGAGGGGTGCAATAGCAGGGTGGGTTTGCTATTAGTGCATTTTTTGTCTGAAGCCTTGTGTGCGTTGGGGGGTCATTTACCTCTCAGTGGTAACGTGCTCTAGACACTTGTCTCGTCGAGGCCCTCGGCTTTTCTAGTGGTCAAGTTTAGGTTGTGGCTTGTCTCTGCTTGGTTGTTTGATTGCCGCTTGTTATGTTGTGTAGATAGAAAGGATGTTGCGTCGCAATGTAGTATGTGGAAGGGTGCAAAAACGTGGGATGCTTTTGATTGGGTGCCTTGTTTTCCTTCTTTTTGGTTAAGCCAACGTCCCCTCGCGCGGCGGTGGCCCTCTGTTTTTCTAGCTAGCGTTGCTTGAAATTTGGCCCCCTTTCTCTCAAATTGGATTTTTGTCGCGAGGGTTATGGTGGGTAATGCTTGGTTTTTCTTTCTTTCTTGTCGTCGTTTTCTTCCCTTCCGGTCCCCAGCTTTACGGAGAAAAGCGAGAATTGTTGTGGGTCGGTGTCGGAGAAGGATGAAAAGCAGTGCAAGCTCCCGGGTTGGCCACCCTAGTCCTTATCGGTCGTCGTTCCTTGCAGTTCCCCCCTTTTTTGACAAGGCACATGGCTTGGAAAATCTTGTACTGTGTTTGAGCCTCCCCTTGTGATTCGTTTTGTTCCCCCTAGCTTTACGGAGAAAAGGTGGGATTGCCGTGGATTTTGACGTTTTCGGAAGGATGAAAAAGCAGTGCGAGTTCCTGCTGGGGTGGCCGCCCTAGTCCTTCTCGGTCGTCGATCTGTGCAGTTCCTGCCTTTTTGCGAGGGCACGGGGCCTTGAAAGCCTGTTTTGTGTTTGAGCCTCGGCCATGTTTTGGTTCTCTTTTTTCTTTTCTCTTTTTGGGTTGTTTTTTTCTCTTCCTCCTTTCGGCCCCTAGCTTTACGGAGAAAAGGGTGAATCGTTGAGGATTGGCATTCGCGAAGGATGAAAGGCAGCGCGAGCTCCTGGGTTGGCCACCCCAGTCCTTCCCGATTGTCGTTCCTTGCGATTCCCCCCCTTTTGCGAGGGCGCGGGGCTCGCGAAGTGTTTGTTATCTGTTTGGGCCTCCTCCTTCGAGTGGGTGGACAATTTTGTTTCTCTTTCTTTCATGTGTTTTTCTTACTTTCCTCGTTCCGACCCCCGTCTTTACGTAGAAAAAAGGGGGAGTGGTAGTGGGCTTGATGTTCGTGAAGGACGAAAAGAAGTGCGAGTTTTCAGGGTGGCCACCCTAGTCCTTCTCGGTCATCGTTCTTTACAATTCTACCCTTTTGAAAGGCATGTGGTTTGGAAAGCAGCTCTTCTTGCTTGTTCGAGCCCCTTCCCTTTGGTGAGTGGGTGTTATGGAGTGCGGTTGTCTCGAGGGGGAAGGGGGCTTGTTGCGACGCATTGTACGTTGGGTTGGCTTTTAGCCATTTCTCTTGGGGGTGCGATATTTTGGTAACACACGGAAACGACTCTCGGCAACGGATATCTCGGCTCTTGTTACGATGAAGAACGTAGCGAAATGCGATACTTAGTGTGAATTGCGGAATCCCGTGAATCATCGAGTTTTTGAACGCAATTTGCGCCCGAGGCTTCGGTCGAGGGCACGTCTGTCTGGGCGTCGCATCCCAATCAAACGCGCTCCTTGCAATATGGTAGGGAGCAGCGGAGGTGGTCGTCCGTGCCCAATGCGGTGCGGTTGGCCGAAATGTGGCAGGCGATGTTTCGTGGCGTGCGTCGGCAAGCGGTGATCTTGTCCCCTTGGTTGGGCAGTCGGCGTTAGCCGATGCGGGCTCTCTGTGGCATCCCTGGAACTTGCTTTGCTCTCTCTTGTCCTCCCATTGGGTAGGGCGGATTTAGATCCAACTTGCGACCTCAGCTCAGGCGAGAACACCCGCTGAGTTTAAGCATATAATTAAGCGGAGGAAAAGAAACTTACAAGGATTCCCCTAGTAGCGGCGAGCGAACCGGGAAGAGCCCAGCATGAAAATCGGGTGGCAGCGTCGCCTGAATTGTAGTCTGTAGAAGCGTCCTCAGCGGCGGACCCGGGACAAGTCCCTTGGAAGGGGGCGCCTGAGAGGGTGACAGCCCCGTCGGGCCGGGACCCTGCCGCATCACGAGGCGTTGTCGGCGAGTCGGGTTGTTTGGGAATGCAGCCCTAATTGGGTGGTAAATTCCGTCCAAGGCTAAATACGTGCGAGAGACCGATAGCGAACAAGTACCGCGAGGGAAAGATGAAAAGGACTTTGAAAAGAGAGTTAAAGAGTGCTTGAAA
>JAXQQM020076241.1:95000-105000 GCA_034641835.2 Pinus albicaulis
CCGAAAGTTGAAGCAGGTGTGTTTTGATGGGACGGAGCTAACCACATAGCTGGGGGAGCGGATTGGACAGACGGAGAGCTCGCGGGGAGGTCTGAAATCATTTGCAGTGCCGACCTGAGTGACACGGCAGCACTTGGGCAGTTTTATGCAGGATATTCCCGAGGTGAATTCTAGTGCTGTAAACAATTGTTGTGGGCTAGTTAATGATTGTAAAACATTGTTAGCTTGGACAAAAAGTGACTTGCCTTGCCAAAGAGCAAAGGGGGTCTTTTGCTGGATTGGAACTTATACTCTATTTCGTATTTATGAAACATATTATCGGGCAGACCCATTATTAACTGGGATTTGCCCCTCCCTTGTATGTATGGGCGTACACTGTGGATGTGATGATGATGTTCATGTTTTCCGCACATTGAAAGAACATTTGATTAACTAATTTAACAAGTGTTGCTAAAGGCGTAGTCTACATACTTGAGCATTACGAAAAGGAGAAGTACGGTAGTGCCGCACCCCGTCTATAGCACGGTTGAAAGGTCACCGAAGGTCTAGGGGCGTGACAAGTTTCCTCACCCCGTCGTGACGACAGTCACTCAACTGTGTGAAATGTAAGGCTTCCATGTCCCTGCTCAATGGACACCATCCAATTATATGCCCGCCGCGACGGAAACCGCCCCTGTAAGACCCACGAGCCGAGCACGACGACGGAAGGCGTTGGAAGCATTCGGTGGACATGCGACGAACGATGAAAAAAACGACGGAAGGTTAGACGGGTGCGCCGACGGACGAAAACATCGTTCGGCTACTATGCAACGTTATCATGGTGACCATGCGACGTTTAGGAGCGACGTGCATAAATGCGTCCAAAAATGGCCGTGTGTTGGCTTGGAGGTTTTATAGGCCGGCCGTGGTGGCAAGCCGACGTTAAGGAGGAAATGCCATGTCGTAACCAAGGCTTTATGGGCGTTTACTGGGTCGGCCTTATATGGGTCAAGCCCCACCCATGGAAGCAATGTGTGGGTTAAAGGCACATACGAAAGGAGGACGTGCGATGGACGATAAAGGAAAGAAAGAAGGACATCAACATCTTGCTGATTCCACCATTGGAAAGCTAATGCTCGAGCCAGAGCGAAGGTCGAGGGTGGAGGGCGAAGCCGCAGCAGGGAAACAGAGTCTGGGTCGAGTCGGGTAAAAACTCGTTCGATGTTCACCCGCAGGTCGAGTCGGGTTCCTTCTGCAGGGCGCGTGCGGTGTAGTGTTTAGTGCATGGTCGAGTCAGGTTCCTTCCGCAGGACGCGTGGAGAACAGTGTTTAGGGCGGGTGCGTTCAGGTCGAGTCGGGTTCGTGCGGCGCGCCCGCGTTCCGGTCGCGCGGATCAGTGTTTGAAGGTGCAGAGTTCGTTCAGCAGGGTCGGTTCGCGTCGGGTTGGGTTGAACGCGTTCATGAAACACGTGCAGACCGTGACCCCGGTGACCCGCATGCGGAAACGCGTTCAGGGTGCCGAGGGCGTCTGTGACCCGAGTGACCCACTC
The DNA here is from genome assembly GCA_034641835.2 of Pinus albicaulis. NCBI lineage: Eukaryota > Viridiplantae > Streptophyta > Pinopsida > Pinales > Pinaceae > Pinus > Pinus albicaulis. The sequence goes on from JAXQQM020076241.1 coordinate 96,530, forward strand.
GAACCAGAATTCGCGCAGACTTCAGAAACATGTTCTGAAAGGGAATTTTGGGGTTCCTTTAGATTTTTTGCACTGTTGGGAAGCTGTTAAGGCTAGACCCAGGTACAAGCACATTTTTCAAGAAGCATAAATGGTTTATCGAGGCTTGGTTGTATAGTTATTGCAGATTGTACATATTTATTGAAGCATAATACTGGGCAGACTTATTAACGGGATTTTCCCCTCCCTTGAATGTATGGGCATTCATGTGGTTTGATATTGATGTTTATTGTTGTTTTATTTCCGCACAGGAGCACTTTGGAAGATTAATTAAACAAGTGTTGAGTTAGGCGTAGTCTACTTATTGAGTATTTGAAAAGAGAAAAATAAGGTAGTGCCGCACCCATCTATAGAGCGGTTGGGAGACTACCACAGGTATAAGGGCATGACAGTTGGTATCAGAGCTACATTTTTGTGGCTTTTTTATTATTATTATTGAGCAGGGATACCGTTGCAGCGTTGCAGGTGGTATTGAAGCTTGATGGATGAGTTTGTTTCATTGGAAATGAACTTCAAAGAAATTAAAGAGAAGTCGAAGAAAGTGGAAAAGGAGTTTGATGAGGCGAGTCGGACCATTGATACATTGTGCAAGAGGAGGACATCTGGCATGAGAAAAGATGAAATGTTTCGACTTATGAGGAAAGTGAGAATTCTCCGAGCAGAAATGGACAAGGTGGAAGAAGAGCGAAGGAAGTTAATTGATAAGCTTCTCAAGCTTAGAGACCTTGGAAAGATGAAGCATGGTGGCATGAAGCCCACTGTGGGCGAACCAAAGGGTGTTGTAGATGTGATTGAAGTCAAGGAAGAAGCTGATGAACAAGTTGGACCAGGACCAAGCACATTACAAGAATTGATGGTGGACGATTCTCACAAGGATGTTGCAGATGTGGTAGAAGTCGAGGACGAACTTGATGAACAGGTTGGACCAGGGCCAAGCACATCGCAAGCATCAGTGATGGATGATTCTGGGGAGGATGTTGAGGATGCAGATATGATCGAGGAAGAACTCATGGAACAAGTTGAACCTGGACCAAGCACATTGCAGGCATTGGGGGGTGAACCACATGAAAATTTTGCAGAAGTGACAATGATCGAGGAGGAACTTTATGAGCAGGCGGTACCAGGATCGGAAGCATTGCAGACATTGATGAGGACGGAGGACACTCGCTTAGAGATTCTTCATGAAGACATGACTCGTGTTTCAATTGAGCATCTGGGAGATGGACCGTATGCAGGGATGGGAAAGAAGATGACTTCTTTTTCAATACCATGGAGGACCTTTCCTCGGATGACTATGATGGAACCTTGTACATTGGAGAAGCAAGGGGAGCATTTCTTGTTGTAGGCCTTGATAGGGAAATTTGTGACCTCGCTCTAGTAGGTTCAAATTCCTGTGACAAGGGTGGAACTTGATGATCTCTGTGATAGATACGGGTCATGCTTAGCCACATGGAAACTGGCTAGGTGCCCGACACGACTCATGGACTGCCTTGGTGATAGGGCACATTGTCTGGGTAGACTTCTTCATGGCTTACAACCAAGAAGGAACTCTTGGTGCACCTTTAGCGGGGGAGAAGCCTTGGAGGAAGTACCCATGATGATGATGGTAGAAGTGACCGAGGGCACTTAACCTATACACTATACACATGATGGTGACTAGGGTTGAGGCGAGTCTACTCTTGATGGACACATGGGCAACCAAAGTCATGTACATTGACACGAGGGCATGGAAGGACATTATGTGGAGACATTATGCAGGTGCACTTACTGGGTGCCCACTTATGAGCATCATGGAGGAGTGTCAAGAAGGAATGTGCTGAGCATGATCGATTGTTGGTGCTACATGGAGATCTTTTATAGATGGGCTGATGGACGTTGTTCACTTTGAGCAACAAGACATTGGTTGGATGAGTAGCCTACGAGCACATTCATATGACTTGCAGGGTGAGAACAACTTGTGGTGGCACTCGTGGGAAATACAAGTATGCTTGCCAATGCTTTGGATAGGATTATGCGTGGGAGTTCATGATGGAGTTTCATTCATTGGAGGCTTCACACTACAATGATCTTGCAGTATCTGGTTCACTGAGGAACTGAGATCGAGACTGGTCTTGATTTTGATGCACTATGAGATGCATACCTTCGAGCAGGGAAACGTGTTCGGTCGGGTCAGGTCGCGTGAGGGCGCCCAAGGAAACGCGTTCGGGTCGGGTCGTGTGAGGGCGGCCATATAAAAAATGCTAAGTTGTGACCGCCCACGTGCCTTGTGCACGTTCGCGCGACCAGTTTCTGATTTTCTCCCTCGTGCCTTCGTTCGGGCGGGTCGGGTCGGGTCGTGCCGTGCAAGGGGGGCCATATAAAAAATGCTAAGTTGTGACTGATCGTGTGCCTTGTGCACTTTCGTGCGACCCGTTTTCCGTTTTCTCCCTTGTGCCTTCGTTCGTTCGGGCGGGTCGGGTCATGCCGTGTGAGGGCGCCCTAGGAAACGTGTTCAGGTCGGGTCGTGTGAGGGAGGCCATATAAAAAATGCTAAGTTGTGACCACCCTTGTGCCTTGTGCACGTTCGTGCGACCCGATTGCCATTTTCTCCTTTGTGCCTTCGTTAGGGCTGGTCAGGTCGTGCCGTGTGAGGGCGCCCAAGGAAACGCGTTTGGTTCGGGTGATGTGAGGGAGGCCGTATCGAAAATGATAAGTTGTGACCGCCCGTGTGCCTAGTTGTCACACCCCTATACCTTCGGTGTCTTTCAACCACGCTATAGACGGGTGCGGCACTACCGTACTTTTTTCTTTTTCCAAATACTCAATTATATAGACTACGCCTTTAGCAACACTTGTTAGTTATTAACCAAAGGTTCTCTCAATATGCAGAAATAAACATAAACATCATTATCAATCCACAAGTATGCTCATACATACAAGGGAGGGGCAATTCCCTGTTAATAATGATAAATATGAAATAATAAGTTCCAATCCAGCAGAAGCCACTTCTGCTCCTTGGTAAGGTAGGTTAGCCTTTTGACCAAGCTCTAAGGCTTGTCAACCATCAAACTAGCCTACAACAATCATTTACAATCATTAGAATTCACCTTGGGAATATCCTGCACAAGACTGCCAAAGTGCTGCCGAGTCACTCGAATCGGCACTATAAATCAGTTTAGACCATCCCTCGAGCTCCCTATGTGTCCATTCTGCAATTTACGACACTCAATTCCGACTCCGGACACTCCCGGAATGGCTTCTGCATTGTCGTGCAGTTCGTGCAGAGACGCCCAGTCGTGGGTCATCCGACTCGCCCAGCCAAACGCGTTCGGGTCGGGTCGGGCGCGTCGGGTGAGGGCGCCCGGCCAAAGGCGTTCGGGTCGGGTCGTTTGGGCCGAGGGCGCCCGTATCAGATTTTCTAAGTTGTGACCGCCCGTGTGCCTTGTGCACGTCCGAGCAACCTGTTTGCCTTTTGCTCCCATGAGCGTCCGTTCGGTCGGGCGGGCCGTGTGGCACCGGGTGAGGGCGTCCATTCGGGTCGGGTCGTTTGGTCGGAGGGCGCCCGTGTCAGATTTGCTAAGTTGTGACCGCCCGGGTGCCTTGTGCACGTCCAGGCGACCCGTTTTCCATTTGCTCCAATGTGCGTCCGTTTGGTCGGGTCATTTGGTCGTGCCGGGTGAGGGCTTCTGTTCGGGTCGGGTCATTTGGTCGTGGCAGGTGAGGGCGTCCGTTCGGGTCGGGTCAGGTTGTTTGGCCCAAGGGCGTCCGTTTGGGTCGGGTCGTTTGGTCGTGTCGGGTGAGGGCGTCCGTTCGGGTCGGGTCAGGTCGTTTGGCCCGAGGGCGTCCGTTCGGGTCGGGTCGGGTGGGCGTGCCGGGTGAGGGCATCCATTCGGGTCAGGTCGGGTGGGCGTGCCGGGTGAGGGCGTCCGTTCAGGTCGGGTCGTTTGGTCGTGCCGGGTGAGGGCGTCCGTTCGGGTCGGGTCGGGTCATTTGGTCGTGCCGGGTGAGGGCATCCGTTCGGGTCGGGTCGGGTCGTTTGGCCCGAGGGCGTCCATTCGGGTTGTTTCGGGTCGTTCGGTCGTGCCGGGTGAGGGCGTCCATTCGGGTCGGGTCGGGTCATTTGGCCCGAGGGCGTCCGTTCGGGTCGGGTCGTTCGGTCGTGCCTGGTGAGGGCGTCCGTTTGGGTCGGGTCGTTTGGTCGTGCGGCACGATGGCGTCCATTCAGGTGGGTGTGCCGTGCGAGGGCGTCCGTTCGGGTCGGGTCAGGTCGTTTTGCCCGAGGGCGCCCGTGTCAGATTTGCTAAGTTGTGACCACTCAGGTGCCTTGTGCACATCCGGGCGGCCCGTTTGCCGTTTTCTCCCATGTGCGTCCGTTTGGTTGGGCGTGCCGTGTCGTGCCGGGTGAGGGCGTCCGTTCGGGTGGTCGTGCAGGGTGAGGGCGTCCGTTCGGGTGGTCGTGCCGGGTGAGGGCGTCTATTCGGGTTGGGTGGTTTGGCCCGAGGGCGCCCGTATCAGATTTGCTAAGTTGTGACTGCCCGGGTGCCTTGTGCATGTTCGGGTGGTCCGTTTGCCATTTTCTCCCATGTGCGTCCGTTCGGGTGGGCGCGTCGTGTCGTGGCGGGTGAGGGCGTCCGTTCGGGTCAGGTCGTTTGGTCGTGCCGGGTGAGGTCGTCCATTCGGGTCGGGTGGTTTGGCCTGAGGGCGCCCGTCTCAGATTTGCTAAGTTGTGACCACCCGGGTGCCTTGTGCACATTCTACGGGCCCGTTTACCGTTTTCTCCCATGTGCGTCCATTTGGTCGTGCGCGCCGTGTCGTGCCGGGTGAGGGCGTCCGTTCGGGTTGGGTCGTTTGGCCCGAGGGCGCCCGTGTCAGATTTGCTAAGTTGTGACCGCCCGGGTGCTTTGTGCATGTCCAGGCGGCCCATTTTCCGTTTGCTCCCATGTGCGTCCGTTCAGGTGGGCGCGCCATGTCGTGCCGGGTGAGGGCGTCTGTTCGGGTGGGCGTGCTGGGTGAGGTCGTCCGTTCGGGTTGGGTCGTTTTCCCTCAGGGCGCCTGTGTCAGATTTGCTAAGTTGTGACCGCCCAGGTGCCTTGAGCACGTCCGGGCAGCCCGTTTGCCGTTTTCTCCCATGTGCGTCCGTTCGGGTGGGCGTGCCGTGTCGTGCCGGGTGAGGGCATCCATTCGGGTCGGGTCATTTGGGCCGAGGGCGCCCGTGTCAGATTTTCTAAGTTGTGACCGCCCGGGTGCCTTGTGCACGTCCGGGCGGTCTATTTTCTATTTGCTCCCATGTGCGTCCGTTCGGGTCGGGCGTGCCGTGTCGCGCCGGGTGATGGCATTCGTTCGGGTGGGCATGCCAGGTGAGGGCATCTGTTCGGGTCCGGTCGTTTGGCCCGAGGGCGCCCGTGTCAGATTTGCTAAGTTGTGACCACCCGGGTGCCTTGTGCACATCCGGGCCGCCCGTTTTCCGTTTTCTCCCATGTGTGTCCATTAGGGTGGGCGCGAAGTGCCGCCCCGGGTGAGGGCGTTCATTCGGGTCGGGTCATTTGGTCGTGCTGGGTGAGGTCGTCCGTTCGGGTCGGGTCGTTTGGCCCGAGGGCGCCCGTGCCATATTTGCTAAGTTGTGACCGCCCAGGTGCCTTGTGCACGTCCGGGCAGCCCGTTTGCCGTTTTCTCCCATGTGCGTCCGTTCGGGGGGGCGCTCCGTGTCGCCCCAGGTGAGGGCGCACGGACAGGGGCGTTCGGGTCGCCCTGTTTTGTCCAAGGGTGCGCTTATCAAATTTGCTTTTCGTGTGAAAGGTGGGTTGGTAATTGAGTTGTTTTGCTCGGTTGTCCCTGAAGAATGACCTTGGGTCATTTGTAGGGTCGTCGACTTTCTTCTCTCCATCACCACTCGGTAGCATATGAGCGGTAATGTTGGCCATGCTTGTCCTTGGAGGCATGTTTGAACAATCTCTCCCGTCCACTCTGCTTTCTAGCATTTGGATGGGGTTGTTGTGTGTGGCTCTTTGAGATGACTGGCTGCCTGTTGGCGTTGTTGAAATCGGCGCTCCGGTAACTCTCTCTCGTGCCCCTTGGTCGCACGTTTGCTCTGTTGAAATCAGCGTTTTGATATGTCGCTCGTTGGCTTTGTCGATGTCGGCTCTTCTCTATATTGTTCTTCTCCTCCCGTTTTGCTTGCTTGGGGGGGGAGGGGTTGGATTTTCGTGTGAAAGGTGGGTTGGTAACTGAGTTGTTTGTTCGGGTGTGCCTGAAGAGTGGCCTTGGGTCATTTGTAGGGTCGTCGACTCTCATCTTCTCTCCATCCCCACTCGTTAGCGCATGAGCGGTAATGTTGGCCATGCTTGTCCTGGGAGGCATATGTGAAAAGAGTTACCCTTTCGCTCTGTGTTCTCAGAGTTGGATGAGGTCGCTCTCTGTGGCTCCTTGAGACAACTGGTCGGTCGCCTATGTTGCTCTCGTGCCCCTTGCTCGCTCGTTGGCTCCGTCGATGTTGGCTCTTCGCCATATTGTTCACCTCCTCCCTTTTTGGTGGGTTGGAGAGGTGGGCTTTTGTCTCGTTGGCTTCGTGAAATTGGCTCCTCGCTATATTGTTCACCTCCTCCCCTTTCGGTGGGGGGAGGGGTTGGATTTTCGTGTGAAAGGTGGGTTGGTAACTGAGTTGTTTGTTCGGGTGTGCCTGAAGAGTGGCCTTGGGTCATTTGTAGGGTCGTCGGCTCTCATCTTCTCTCCATCCCCACTCGGTAGCGCATGAGCGGTAATGTTGGCCATGCTCGTCTTGGGAGGCATATGTGAAAAGAGTTACCCTTCCTTTCTGTGTTCTCCGAGTTGGATGAGGTCGCTGTGTGTGGCTCCTTGAGACAACTGGCCGGTCGCCTATGTCGCTCTCGTGCCCCTTGCTCGCTCGTTGGCTTCGTCGATGTTGGCTCTTCGCTATATTGCTCACCTCCTCCCTTTTTGGTGGGTTGGAGAGGTGTGCTTTTGTCTCGTTGGCTTCATGAAATCGGCTCCTCGCTATATTGTTCACCTCCTCCCCTTTTGGTGGGGGGAGGGGTTGGATTTTCGTGTGAAAGGTGGGTTGGTAACTGAGTTGTTTGTTCGGGTGTGCCTGATGAGTGGCCTTGGGTCATTTGTAGGGTCATCGACTCTCATCTTCTCTCCATCCCCACTCGGTAGCGCATGAGCGGTAATGTTGGCCATGCTTGTCTTAGGAGGCATATGTGAAAAGAGTTACCCTTCCGCTCTGTGTTCTCAGAGTTGGATGAGGTCACTCTGTGTGGCTCCTTGAGACAACTGGCCAGTCACCTATGTCGCTCTCGTGCCCCTTGCTCGCTCATTGGCTCCGTCGATGTTGGCTCTTCGCTATATTTTTCACCTCCTCCCTTTTTGGTGGGTTGGAGAGGTGGGCTTTTGTCTCGTTGGCTTCGTGAAATCGGCTCCTCGCTATATTGTTCACCTCCTCCCCTTTTGGTGGGGGGAGGGGTTGGATTTTTGTGTGAAAGGTGGGTTGGTAACTGAGTTGCTTATTCGGGTGTGCCTGAAGAGTGGCCTTGGGTCATTTGTAGGGTCGTCGACTTTAATCTTCTCTCCATCCCCACTCGGTAGCGCATGAGCGGTAATGTTGGCCATGCTTGTCCTGGGAGGCATATGTGAAAAGAGTTACCCTTCCGCTCTGTGTTCTCAGAGTTGGACGAGGTCGCTCTGTGTGGCTCCTTGAGACAACTCGCCGGTCGCCTATGTCGCTCTCGTGCCCCTTGCTCGCTCGTTGGCTCCGTCGATGTTGGCTCTTCGCCATATTCTTCACCTCCTCCCTTTTTGGTGGGTTGGAGAGGTGGGCTTTTGTCTCTTTGGCTTCGTGAAATCGGCTCCTCGGTATATTGTTCACCTCCTCCCCCTTTCGGTGGGGGGAGGGGTTGGATTTTCGTGTGAAAGGTGGGTTGGTAACTGAGTTGCTTGTTCTGGTGTGCCTGAAGAGTGGCCTTGGGTCATTTGTAGGGTCGTCGACTCTCGTCTTCTCTCCATCCCCACTCGGTAGCGCATGAGCGGTAATGTTGGCCATGCTTGTCCCGGGAGGCATATGTGAAAAGAGTTACCCTTCCGCTCTGTGTTCTCAGAGGTGGACGAGGTCGCTCTGTGTGGCTCCTTGAGACAACTGGCCGGTCGCCTATGTCGCTCTCGTGCCCCTTGCTCGCTCGTTGGCTCCGTCGATGTTGGCTCTTCGCCATATTCTTCACCTCCTCCCCTTTTGGTGGGTTGGAGAGGTGGGCTTTTGTCTCGTTGGCTTCGTGAAATCGGCTCCTCGCTATATTGTTCACCTCCTCCCCCTTTCGGTGGGGGGAGGGGTTGGATTTTCGTGTGAAAGGTGGGTTGGTAATTGGGTAGCTTGTCGGGTGTGCCTGAAGAGTGGCCTTGGGTCATTTGTAGGGTGGTCGACATTCGCATTCTCTCCATCCCCA
>JAXQQM020076241.1:115000-122500 GCA_034641835.2 Pinus albicaulis
GAAGCTGATGAACAACTTGGACCAGGACCAAGCACATTACAAGCATTGATGGTGGACGATTCTCACAAGGATGTTGCAGATGTGGTAGAAGTCGAGGACGAAATTGATGAACAGGTTGGACCAGGGCCAAGCACACCGCAAGCATCGGTGATGGATGATTCTGGGGAGGATGTTGAGGATGCGGATATGATCGAGGAAGAACTCGTGGAACAAGTTGAACCTGGACCAAGCACATTGCAGGAATTGGGGGATGAACCACTTGAAAATTTTGTAGAAGTGACAATGATCGAGGAGGAACTTTATGAGCAGGCGGTACCAGGATCGGAAGCATTGCAGAAATTGATGAGGACGGAGGACACTCGCTTAGAGATTCTTCATGAAGACATGGCTCGTGTTTCAATTGAGCATCTGGGAGATGGACCGTATGCAGGGATGGGAAAGAAGATGACTTATTTTCCAATACCATGGAGGAACTTTCCTCGGATGACTATGATGGAACCTTGTACATTGGAGAAGCAAGGGGAGCATTTCTTGCTGTAGGCCTTGATAGGGAAATTTGTGACCTCGCTCTAGTAGGTTCAAATTCCTGTGACAAGGGTGGAACTTGATGATCTCTGTGATAGATACGGGTCATGCTTAGCCACATGGTAACTGTCTAGGTGCCAGGCACGACTCATGGACTGCCTTGGTGGTAGGGCACATTGTCTGGGTAGACTTCTTCATGGCTTACAACCAAGAAGGAAGTCTTGGTGCACCTTCAGCGGGGGAGAAGCCTTGGAGGAAGTACCCATGATGATGATGGTAGAAGTGACTGAGGGCACTTAACCTGTACACTATACACATGATGGTGACTAGGGTTGAGGCAAGTCTACTCTTGATGGACACATGGGCAACCAAAGTCATGTACATTTACACGAGGGCATGGCAGGACATTATGTGGAGACATTATGTAGGTGCACTTACTGGGTGCCCACTTATGAGCATCATGGAGGAGTGTCAAGAAGGAATATGCTGAGCATGATCGATTGTTGGTGCTACATGGAGATCTTTTATAGATGGGCTGATGGACATTGTTCACTTTGAGGAACAAGACATTGGTTGGATGAGCAGCCTACGAGCACATTCATATGACTTGCAGGGTGAGAACAACTTGTGGTGGCACTCGTGGGCAATACAAGTATGCTTGCCAACGCTTTGGATAGGATGATGCATGGGAGTTCATGATGGAGTTTCATTCATTGGAGGTTTCACACTACAATGATCTTGCAGTATCTGGTTCACTGAGGAACTGAGATCGAGACCGGTCTTGATTTTGATGCACTATGGGATGCATACCTTCGAGCAGAGAAACACGTTCGGTTGGGTCAGGTCGCATGAGGGCGCCCAAGGAAACGCGTTCGGGTCGGGTCGTGTGAGGGCGGCCGTATAAAAAATGCTAAGTTGTGACTGCCCGCGTGCCTTGTGCACGTTCGCGCGGCCAGTTTTCGATTTTCTCCCTCATGCCTTCGTTCGGGCGGGTCGGGTCGGGTCGTGCCGTGTGAGGGGGGCCGTATAAAAAATGCTAAGTTGTGACTGCTCGTGTGCCTTGTGCACGTTCGTGCGACCCGTTTTTCGTTTGCTCCCTTGTGCCTTCGTTCGTTCGGGCGGGTCGGGTCGTGCCGTGTGAGGGCGTCCAAGGAAACGTGTTCGGGTCGGGTCGTGTGAGGGAGGCCGTATAAAAAATGCTAAGTTGTGACCGCCCCTGTGCCTTGTGCACGTTCGTGTGACCCAATTGCCGTTTGCTCATTTGTGCCTTCGTTAGGGCGGGTTAGGTCGTGCCGTGTGAGGGCGCCCAAGGAAACGCGTTTGGGTCGGGTCGTGTGAGGGAGGCCGTATCGAAAATGCTAAGTTGTGACCGCCCATGTGCCTAGTTGTCACGCCCCTATACCTTCGGTGTCTTTCAACCACGCTATAGACGGGTGCGGCACTACCGTACTTTTTTCTTTTTCCAAATACTCAAGTATATAGACTACGCCTTTAGCGACACTTGTTAGTTATTAACCAAAGGTTCTCTCGATATGCGGAAATAAACATAAACATCATTATCAATCCACAAGTATGCTCATACATACAAGGGAGGGGCAATTCCCTGTTAATAATGATAAATATGAAATAATAAGTTCCAAACTAGCAGAAGCCACTTCTGCTCCTTGGCAAGGCAGGTTAGCCTTTTGACCAAGCACTAAGGATTTTCAACCATCAAACTAGCCTACAGCAATCATTTATAATCATCAGAATTCACCTTGGGAATATCCTGCACAAAACTGCCAAAGTGCTGCTGGGTCACTCGAATCGGCACTACAAATCAGTTTAGACTGTCCCTCGAGCTCCCTGTGTGTCCAATCCACTTCCCAACTGTACGGTTAGATGCGGGCCGTCAATATGCACATTCTGCAATTTACGGCACTCAATTCCGACTTCGGACGCTCCCGGAATGGCTTCCGCACTGTCGTGCAGTTCGTGCAGAGGCGCCCAGTCGTGGGTCACCCGACTCGCCCAGCCAAACGCGTTCAGGTCGGGTCAGGTGCGTTGGGTGAGGGCGCCCGGCCAAAGGTGTTCGGGTCGGGTCATTTGGGCCGAGGGCGCCCGTATCAGATTTGCTAAGTTGTGACTGCCCGGGTGCCTTGTGCATGTCCGAGCGACCCGTTTGCCGTTTGCTCCCATGTGCGTCCGTTCGGTCGGGCGGGCCGTGTGGCACTGGGTGAGGGCGTCCGTTCGGGTTGGGCCATTTGGTTAGAGGGCGCCCGTGTCAGATTTGCTAAGTTGTGACCACCCAGGTGCCTTTTGCACGTCCGGGTGGCCCGTTTGTTGTTTGCTCCCCTGTGCGTCCGTTTGGTTGGGTCGTTTGGTCGTGCTGGGTGAGGGCGTCCGTTCGAGTCGGGTCGTTTGGTCGTGGCGGGTGAGGGCGTCCGTTCGGGTCGGGTTGGGTCGGGTCGGGTTGGGTCGTTTGGCCCAAGGGCGTCCGTTCGGGTCGGGTCGGGTCGTTTGGCCCAAGGGCGTCCGTTTGGGTCGGGTCGTTTGGTCGTGCCGGGTGAGGGTGTCCGTTTGGGTCGGGTCGGGTCGTTTGGTCGTGCCGGGTGAGGGCGTCCATTCGGGTCGGGTAGGGTCATTTGGCCCGAGGGCGTCCGTTCTGGTGGGCATCCATTCGGGACGGGGCGGGTGCGCGTGCCGGGTGAGGGCGTCTGTTCGGGTCGGGTCGGGTGGGCGTGCCGGGTGAGGGTGTCTGTTCGGGTCGGGTCGTTTGGTCGTGCTGGGTGAGGGCGTCCATTCGGGTCGGGTCGGGTCGTTTGGCCCGAGGGCGTCCGTTCAGGTCGGGTCGGGTCGTTCGGTCGTGCTGTGTGAGGGCGTCCGTTCGGGTCGGGTCAGGTCGTTTGGCCCGAGGGCGTCCGTTCGGGTCGGGTCGGGTCATTCGGTCGTGTTGGGTGAGGGCGTCCGTTCGGGTCGTTTGGCCGGAGGGCGTCCGTTCGGGTGGGCGTGCCGGGTGAGGGCGTCCGTTCGGGTCGGGTCGGGTCGTTTGGCCAGAGGGCGCCCATGTCAAATTTGCTAAGTTGTGACCGCCCGGGTGCCTTGTGCACGTCCAGGCGGCCCGTTTGTCGTTTGCTCCCATGTGCGTCCGTTTGGTCAGGCGCGCCGGGTGAGGGCGTCCGTTCGGGTCGGGTCGTTCGGTCGTGCTGGGTGAGGGCGTCCGTTCGGGTCGGGTTGGGTCGTTTGGCCTGAGGGCGCCCGTGTCAGATTTGCTAAGTCGTGACCGCTCGGGTGCCTTGTGCATGTCCGGGCGGCCCGTTTGCCATTTGCTCCCATGTGTGTCCGTTCGGGTCGGGTCGTTCGGTCGTGCCGGGTGAGGGCGTCCGTTCGGGTCAGGTCGTTCGGTCGTGCTGGGTGAGGGCGTCTGTTCGGGTCGGGTAGTTTGGTCGTGCCGAGTGAGGGCGTCCGTTCGGGTCGGGTCGTTTGGTCGTGCGGCATGATGGCGTCCATTCGGGTGTGCATGCCGGGCGAGGGCGTCCGTTCGGGTCGGGTCGGGTCGTTTGGCCCGAGGGCGCCCGTGTCAGATTTGCTAAGTTGTGACCGCCCGGGTGCCTTTTGCACGTCCGGGCGGCCCGTTTTCCATTTGCTCCCATGTGCGTATGTTTGGTCGGGTCGTTTGGTCGTGCCGGGTGAGGGCGTCCGTTCGGGTCGGGTCGTTCGGTCATGCCGGGTGAGGGCGTCTGTTCGGGTCGGGTCGTTTGGTCGTGCGGCACGATGGCGTCCGTTCGGGTGGGCGTGCCGAGCGAGGGCGCCCGTTCGGGTCGAGTCAGGTCGTTTGGCCCGTGTTAGATTTGCTAAGTTGTGACCGCTCGAGTGCATTGTGCACGTCCGGGTGGCTCGTTTGTCGTGTGCTCCCATGTGCGTCCGTTTGGTCGGGCATGCCGTGTCGCACCGGGTGAGGGCGTCCATTCGGGTGGGCGTGCCGGGTGAGGGCGTCCGTTCGGGTCGGGTCGTTCGGTCGTGCCGGGTGAGGGCGTCCGTTCGGGTCGGGTCGGGTCGTTTGGTCGTGCGGCACGATGGCATCCGTTAGGGTGGGCGTGCCATGCGAGGGCGTCCGTTCGGGTGGGCGTGCCAGGTGAGGGCGTCCGTTCGGGTCGGGTCGTTCGGTCGTGCCGGGTGAGGGCGTCCGTTCCGGTCGGTTCGTTTGGTTGTGCGACACGATGGCGTCCGTTCGGGTGGGTGTGCCGTGCGAGGGCGTCCGTTCGGGTGGGCGTGCCGGGTGAGGGCGTCCGTTCGGGTCGGGTCGTTCGGTCGTGCCTGGTGAGGGCGTCCGTTCGGGTCGGGTCGTTTGGTCGTGCGGCACGATGGCGTCCGTTCGGGTGGGCGTGTCGTGCGAGGGCGTCCGTTCGGGTCGGGTCGGGTGGTTTGGCCCGAGGGTGCCCGTGTCAGATTTGCTAAGTTGTGACCACCCGGGTGCCTTGTGCACGTCTGGGCGGCCCGTTTGCTGTTTGTTCCCATGTGCGTCCGTTCGGGTGGGCGCGTCGTGTCGTGGCCGGTGAGGGCGTCCGTTCGGGTCGGGTCGTTTCGTCGTGCCGGGTGAGGTCGTCCGTTCGGGTCGGGTGGTTTGGCCCGAGGGCGCTCGTGTCAGATTTGCTAAGTTGTGACCGCCCGGGTGCCTTGTGCACGTCCGGGCGGCCCGTTTACCGTTTGCTCCCATGTGCATCCGTTTGGTCATGCGCGTCGTGTCGTGCCGGGTGAGGGCGTCCGTTCGGGTTGGGTCGTTTGGCCTGAGGACGCCCGTGTCAGATTTGCTAAGTTGTGACCGCCCGAGTGCTTTGTGCACATCCAGGCGGCCCGTTTGTCATTTTCTCCCATGTGCATCCGTTCGGGTGGGCGCGCCGTGTAGTGCCGGGTGAGGGCGTCCGTTCGGGTGGGCGTGCCGGGTGAGGTCGTCCGTTCGGGTGGGGTCGTTTGGCCCGAGGGCGCCCGTGTTAGATTTGCTAAGTTGTGATCGCCTGGGTGCCTTGTGCAAGTCCGGGCAGCCTGTTTTCCGTTTGCTCCCATGTGCGTCCGTTCGGGTGGGCGTGCCGTGTCGTGCCGGGTGAGGGCGTCCATTCGGGTCGGGTCGTTTGGGCTAAGGGCGCCGGTGTCAGATTTGCTAAGTTGTGACCGCCCGGGTGCCTTGTGCACGTCCGAGCGGTCTGTTTGCCGTTTGCTCCCATGTGCGTCCGTTCGGGTCGGGCGTGCCGTGTCGCGCCGGGTGATGGTGTTCGTTCGGGTGGGCGTGCTAGGTGAGGGCGTCCGTTCGGGTCCGGTCATTTGGCCCGAGGGCGCCCGTGTCAGATTTCCTAAGTTGTGACCGCTCGGGTGCCTTGTGCACGTCTGGGCCGCCCATTTGCCATTTTCTCCCATGTGCGTCCGTTAGGGTGGGCGCGCCGTGTCGCCCCGGGTGAGGGCGTTCGTTCGGGTCGGGTCGTTCGGTCATGCCGGGTGAGGTCGTCCGTTCGGGTCGGGTCGTTTGGCCCGAGGGCACTCGTACCATATTTGCTAAGTTGTGACCGCTCAGGTGCCTTGTGCACGTCCGGGCGGCCCGTTTGCTGTTTGCTCCCATGTGTGTCCATTCGGGGGGGCACTCCGTGTCACCCCGGGTGAGGGCGCATGGACGGGGGCATTCGGGTTGCCCTGTTTTGTCCGAGGGTGCGCTTATCAGATTTGCTTTTCGTGTGAAAGGTGAGTTGGTAATTGAGTTGTTTTGCTCGGTTGTGCCTAAAGAATGGCCTTGGGTCATTTGTAGGGTCATCGACTTTCTTCTCTCCATCACCACTCGGTAGCATATGAGCGGTAATGTTGGCCATGCTCGTCCTTGGAGGCATGTTTGAACAATCTCTCCCGTCCCCTATGTTTTCTAGCATTTGGATGGGGTTTTTGTGTGTGGCTCTTTGAGACGATTGGCCGCCTGTTGGCGTTGTTGAAATCGGCTCTTCGGTAACTCTCTCTCGTGCCCCTTGGTCGCACGTTTGCTTTGTTGAAATCAGCGTTTTGCTATGTCGCTCGTTGGCTCCGTCGATGTCGGCTCTTCTCTATATTGTTCTTCTCCTCCCTTTTTGCTTGCTTGTGGGGGGAGGGGTTGGACTTTCGTGTGAAAGGTGGGTTGGTAACTGAGTTGCTTGTTCGGGTGTGCCTAAAGAGTGGCCTTGGGTCATTTGTAGGGTCGTCGACTCTCATCTTCTCTCCATCCCCACTCGGTAGCGCATGAGCGGTAATGTTGGCCATGCTTGTCCTGGGAGGCATATGTGAAAAGAGTTACCCTTCCGCTCTGTGTTCTCAGAGTTGGATGAGGTCGCTCTGTGTGGCTCCTTGAGACAACTGGCCGGTCACCTATGTCGCTCTCGTGCCCCTTGCTCGCTCGTTGGCTCCGTCGATGTTGGCTCTTCGCTATATTGTTCACCTCCTCCCTTTTTGGTGGGTTGGAGAGGTGGGCTTTTATCTCGTTGGCTTCGTGAAATCGGCTCCTCGGTATATTGTTAACCTCCTCCCCTTTCGGTGGGGGGAGGGGTTGGATTTTCGTATGAAAGGTGGGTTGGTAAATTGAGTTGCTTGTTCGCGTGTGCCTGAAGAGTGGCCTTGGGTCATTTGTAGGGTTGTCGACTCTCGTCTTCTCTCCATCCCCACTCGGTAGCGCATGAGCGGTAATGTTGGCCATGCTCGTCCTGGGAGGCATATGTGAAAAGAGCTACCCTTTCGCTCTGTGTTCTCAGAGTTGGATGAGGTTGCTCTGTGTGGCTCCTTGAGAGAACTGGCCGGTCGCCTATGTCGCTCTCGTGCCCCTTGCTCGCTCGTTGGCTCCGTCGATGTTGGCTCTTCGCTATATTGTTCACCTCCTCCCTTTTTGGTGGGTTGGAGAGGTGGGCTTTTGTCTCATTGGCTTTGTGAAATCGGCTCCTCGCTATATTGTTCACCTCCTCCCCTTTTGGTGGGGGGAGGGGTTGGATTTTC
>JAXQQM020076241.1:127500-130000 GCA_034641835.2 Pinus albicaulis
TGTATGTAATCTAGGAATGTGTGTTGTGTCTCTAGGTGAGCGGGTTTGATGCTTTGTCGGGGTGGTGCCTCTTGCGAAAGAGACTCACAACATTTTTAGTTGCCTATCTTGAGTTCACGCTTGTTGTTTCGTGTACTTGCAAGTGATGCTTGTGCTTGTCCCATCCTTTGTTATTATTTCCCCTAATGTGTTTTTTTGTATGGGGTTCGGAAGCTCGTTGCCCGGGAGCCCCCTCTCCAACGGTCCGTTCGGCGGGGCATGGTTGCTGCAGTCAAGGTGCTTGGGAAACACGATGGAAAAATTCAGACTCGTTCGTAGCGGCGGTGCTCGGTCCTTTGTTCATTGGAAGATGTGGGCCTCCATAGTTGGTTCTCTCCAAAAGGCGGCGACAGTGGTTTATGTGTTTGCTTGGGCGAGCCTTTTTGTTGGTGGTTGGGTCAAGGGAGTGGTTGCGCGTGCGCTTCCTACCTCAACCATTTCACGAGGGGAAAATGTCAGGGTGGGGTCAAATATGGGATGGATGAAGTGCGGAGAAATCTGTTGGGCTAGCCACCCTAGTCCTCTCGAATGTTCCTTGACATGCCCTCGCGGAAGGGTTGGGTCTAGGTAATGAAATAGCCCTCCCTTGGTTCGAGCTCCGTCAAAATTGCAAGTTTCCTCGTCAATGGGCACGAGGTAGCATTCTTTTCTCCTCCCCCTTTTGTGTTGGGGGAATTCCTCGTCCTTTCTTGAGCCACTCCCCCCTTCCAAGGAAAATTAGGAAGCAAGTTATGTCCTAGTCCTCACCATTTGGATTGTGGGTTTTTTTGCACGACTTGGTCATTTCTTGGATGTGTCGATTGTTGCAACAACGTTGTGGTGTGCGCTTTGGGGGCTTCCCTCTTTTTAGGGTGTGACGTTGCACCGCCGGCGTATTTGTGGCCCTGGGCTTTGTCCAGCATTGAGTGTCAGCCTTCGATAACTCCTCTTTGGAGTTTCGGTTGTTTGGGCCCCCTTGAATTTTTGGCTGGAAAGGTTGTCGGGTGTCCTGTACATGGAGGGGTGCAATAGCGGGGTGGGTTTGCTATTAGTGCATTTTTTGTCTGAAGCCTTGTGTGGGTTGGGGGTTCGTTTACCTCTCAGTGGTAACGTGCTCTAGGCACTTGTCTCTTTGGGGCCTCGGATTTTCTACTGGTCAAGTTTAGGTTGTGGCTTCTCTCTGCTTGGTTGTTTGATTGCCGCTTGTTATGTCGTGTAGATAGAAAGGATGTTGCGTCGCAATGTAGTATGTGGAAGGGTGCGAAAACGTGGGATGTTTTTGATTGGGTGCCTTGTTTTCCTTATTTTTGGTTAAGCCAACGTCCCCTCACGCGGCGGTGGTCCTCTGTTTTTCTAGCTAGCGTTGCTTGAAATTTGGCCCCCTTTCTCTCAAATTGGATTTTTGTCGCGAGTGTTATGGTGGGTAATGCTTGTTTTTTCTTTCTTTCTTGTCGTCGTTTTCTTCCCTTCCGGTCCCCAGCTTTATGGAGAAAAGTGAGAATTGTTTTGGGTCGGTGTCAGAGAAGGATGAAAAGCAGTGAAAACTCCCGGGTTGGCCACCCTAGTCCTTCTTGGTCGTCGTTCCTTGCAGTTCCCCCCTTTTTTGCTAAGGCACAGGGCTTGGAAAATCTTGTACTGTGTTTGAGCCTCCCCTTGTGATTTGTTTTGTTCCCCCTAGCTTTACGAAGAGAAGGTGGGATTTCCGTGGATTTTGACGTTTTCGGAAGGATGAAAAAGCAGTGCGAGTTCCTGCTGGGGTGGCCGCCCTAGTCCTTCTCGGTTGTCGATCTATGCAGTTCCCGCCTTTTTGCGAGGGCACGGGGCCTTGAAAGCCTGTTTTGTGTTTGAGCCTCGGCCATGTTTTGGTTCTCTTTTTTCTTTTCTCTTTTTGGGTTGCTTTTTTCTCTTCCTCCTTTCGACCCCTAGCTTTACGGAGAAAAGGGTGAATCGTTGAGGATTGGCATTCGCGAAGGATGAAAGGCAGTGCGAGCTCCTGGGTTGGCCACCCTAGTCCTTCCCGATTGTCGTTCCTTGCGATTCCCCCCCTTTTGCGAGGGCGCGGGGCTCGCGAAGTGTTTGTTATCTGTTTGGGCCTTCTCCTTTGAGTGGGTGGACAATTTTGTTTCTCTTTCTTTCATGTGTTTTTCTTACTTTCCTCGTTCCGACCCCCGTATTTACGGAGAAAAAAGGGGGAGTTGTAGTGGGCTTGATTTTCGTGAAGGACAAAAAGAAGTGCGAGTTTTCAGGGTGGCCACCCTAGTCCTTCTCGGTCATCATTCTTTACAATTCTACCCTTTTTGAAAGGCACGGGGTTTGGAAAGTAGCTCTTCTTGCTTGTTCGAGCCCCTTCCCTTTGGTGAGTGGGTTATGGAGTGCGGTTGTCTTGAGGGGGAAGGGGGCTTGTTGCGACGCACTGTACGTTGGGTTGGCTTTTAGCCATTTCTCGTGGGGGGTGCGATATTTTGGTAACACACGGAAACGA
>JAXQQM020057706.1:0-10538 GCA_034641835.2 Pinus albicaulis
ATCAAAATATGTTGGAAATATTGTCATTGATGGCAAAGAAGGCAAAGAACAGCAGCAGGGAATATATACAGCGAAGGCAGAGGCAGAGGTCGAGCAGCAGAAGGCAGAGGCAGTGAAACAGTGGAATACAGAGGCACAGTGAAACGGTCGAGCAGTGGAGACAGAGGCAGCGAATACAGAGGCAGTAAAGCGATCGAGCGGCAGAGGTGTTAGCATAGCAGAAGCACATAAATTCCGGGAATCTTAACCCAAGCGGCAGGCATTCCGAGAATCACTTCCCCCACTGGAAGATACACAAGATTGTAGCAGCAAAGTATATATATATATATATATATATATATATATATACACAAACCCTATTCCGAGAACCATTACCCAGCCGGGCGTTACATGTAACATAAACACGA
Source organism: Pinus albicaulis (assembly GCA_034641835.2). NCBI lineage: Eukaryota > Viridiplantae > Streptophyta > Pinopsida > Pinales > Pinaceae > Pinus > Pinus albicaulis. The sequence continues at coordinate 408 of JAXQQM020057706.1, forward strand.
TTCCGAGAATCGCTACCTCAGCCGAATATATATATATATATATATATATATATATATATATATATATAAACACAAATGCCAGGAATCATATAACCCAGCAGCAAAATATACGTATAAATCTCATTCCGGGAATCGTTACCCACGCTGGAGTACATATGCAGTGCATTACATATATGTGCAGCACATCATATAAACAAAGGTCAAAGCATAAATATATATATATATATATAAGTGGAGCGTTGTATAAACAAATAATCAAAGTACAAAGTACCATAAGGTGGGACCAAATCGCATCGGAGAAAAACAAAGCAACGGAACATGCAAACAGGAAGTTGTGATTGCGATTGAAGTTCGGACCCGATGGGTCTATAAATCATGTTTAATATGGGTTTGAGTTCCAGTTCCAATCGCATCGGCACATTTGAATGAACAATGACCAATCGCAATCGGAGTTAAAGCGAGTATCAGAACAGACAAATACATGTTGCGATTGCGATTGATATTTCGGACCCGATGGGTCTATAATTTATGACTTTATATGTTTGAGTTACGGTCTAATCGCATCGGCACTGGACAATCGCATCGGAGAAAAAGTTGGCAGCGGAACATATATTAAAAGACTTGCGATTGCGATTGAAGCCTGGACCCGATGGGCTTATAAACTATGATTAATAAGTATTTGAGTTTTTATATGTTTTAAACAAGTTTTATTATATACGCCGAGAATTGATTTAAAGACATATTAAAAGGCAGTTAGTGTAATGAAAGTTGGGTTATATATATATATATATATATATAAGAGCTGTCATAAATATAAATCGATGGTTGCAATGGTATTAAAATATGCCACGTGGTCTGTGGACCCACGGGCCTCGGCTCAAGGTGGAGGGCGATTCTTTATATAAAACAACTGCAATGTATGTATGTTCTGCTTGCGGAACTTCCACATCAACAAGACACTTGCTATGCGTAAAGGGTTGGAATTTTCCCAGAATTACATTCAGTAGTTTCATATATATATATATATATATATATATATATATAAAGCGCTAATATAAAAATATAAAAAAATTATGCAGTTCATAAATACAGGAGTTACGCGGCAGCCATAAACAGAAAGGCACACAGAGGATAGAAAGGGACAAACACAGTCAAAGAAAAGACAAATGTGCAGCGATCCAAAAGGCTATATGAGTGAGCTAGAGCTCTCATTGTAATTTGAATGTAAATGTTTTTTGATTTTTTATTGTTTGTGATGCATTGGCAAGTCTCCGGAAGAAAAACGAAGCTCCCACTGTAATATTGAAATTAATGCATGTTGTTATATTTTCTGAATGAGCGAGTGAAAGAAATGAAAAGGCAGAAAGTGAAGAGGCATGGCTGTCCATTCCAAATTCATTAAGGAATGTTAACAGTCACAAGAAAATCCTTATAAATAATATCATCCTGATATGAAAAAAGAGGTTAGAGAGAGTAAATCTAGAGAAGGCAGGATATAGAAGTGTGAGGCAGAGAAGATTAAGAAAAGAAGAGAAGAAAGAGAAGCTACAAAACAGAGCTGATATCTGAGGTAAATTAGCAAATTTTCAGTTTGATAAATTGAGGAAGTTGGAGCTTCCCTATCAAGTTGCAGCTTGATAGCTGTCAGTTGTAGCTGACTGAGGTTGGAGCCTCCTGTAGGTTGGTGCCTGCATAAAATTGAAGGGAGTTGGTGCTTCCTTGCAAGTTGTAGCTTGCAGAATTGAGGTAGGAGCCTCTTGTAGGTTGGTGCCTGCAGAAAAACAGTGGTGAGAGGGAGTTGGAGCTTGCCTTTGCATCACAACAATAATAAGATGTGGTTTTCTCCCTTTATGGGTTTCCACTTACATCTGCTGTCTCTATGTGTGTTTCTTATGTGTTGATGTGATTATTTCAATCTGCTTAATTGCTTGTTGCTCTCAACATAAGTATGGTGTCACATTAAATTAATATTGGCTGCAAATAAGATTGTTCTCATATTACGCTGTAAATTATTTTGGTGAAAATTTTAAAAGGCTTATGTATGTATTACACTGATTCACCCCCCCCCCTCTCAGTTTAATTAAAGATTCAACAATTGGTATCAGAGCGGGTTCCTTAGTACCAATCTAACAACTGAAAGGAGATCCTAGGTTCCCAAGATGGCTAGTAAAGAAGGATGCTCAACCAATAAAGCTCCTTTTTTCACTGGTGAAAATTATGCCTTCTGGAAAATCAGAATGAGGACATACATAATGTCTCTAGGAATATCAGTCTGGGTTGTGGTGGAATTAGGATATGCCCCAAAGGCAACTGACACAGAAAAAGAAACAAAACAAGATTTTGTAGCTAATTCAAAAGCCATGAATGCCATCCTGAATGGATTGTGTGAAGCAGAGTTCATCAAAGTAATGCACAAAGACACTGCCAAAGAAATGTGGGATACTCTGGAGAACATCCATGAGGGGGACAAGAAAGTAAAGACTGCCAAACTTCAAGTTTATAGAGCCCAGTTTGAGAACTTAAGAATGAATGATGATGAAGACATTGCAAGTTTCTTCCTAAAAGTTGCAGAAATTGTTAACAATATGAAAGCTCTTGGAGAAACCATGCCAGAAAGTATAATTGTGCAGAAGATTCTAAGATCTCTTCCACCCAGATTTAATCCCAAAGTGTCTGCAATAGAAGAAACAGCTGATTGGGAGACCTTGACCATGAACCAGCTACTTGGAAATCTAACAGCTTATGAGATGAGACTCCCACAGAAGAAGCCAAGTACGAGGGAGGCAACCTTTAAAACAGAAAAGAAGAAAGAAGAAGAGGGAGACATATGCTCTTGCTCGGATGAAGAAGAGGCAAATTTTGTCAAGAAATTGGATAGAGGCTCAGGTAAATACAACGGTAAACTTCCTTTCAAGTGCTTTAACTATGGAAGAGTTGGACACTATGCAGCTAAGTGTCCTCACAAGAAAGTAAGGAATCAAGCTCAAGAGTCAGAGAAAAATAAATCAAAGAACTGGCAGAAAGGAAAGAAGTTCAGCAGAAAATCCTTCTATGCTCAACAAGACAGCAGTACATCTAAAGATTCGGATGAACCCTCAAGTGAGGAAGGAAGCTCTGAATTCTTATTGATGGCCATAGAAGAACTTGAAGGACTCCTGCTAGAATATGAAGAAGAAGAAGGGGAAGTCGACCTTGAGGGGGAGCTAAGAAGTGCTCTGGAGGAGATTGACAGACTCAAACTGAAGTGCAGAAAACAAAAATACATTCTTCTCAAGTATGTAAGAGAAGAACAAAACTCAGAAGTCCTCATGCAGCTGAAGGTAGAGCTTGAAGAAGCCAATAAAATAGAAGACATGTTACTTCAGAAAATCAAGGATAAAACCCTAGAACAAGAGAAACTAGAAGAAGAAGTAGCATGTCTCAGGAAGAAACTATAAATTGCTCAAAGGAAAGTGGTTATAAACACTTCTCCAACAACAAGCTCTAGTAAGTTGAATGAAATTCTGGTTGCTCAAAGATCTCCTATGATAAAAATTGGAATAGGCTATGAAAGAGAATCAAGTAAAAGCAAAAAAAAGGTTGACAAAGAGATTATTTTTGTAAAAGCAAAGAAGAATGATGAAGCAGCCCAAACAATTCCTACAAAAGAAGAAATCTGTAATAAGGAAGACAAAGATCAGAAGAAACCACTAGTAGCTAAGCATGTGATGAATACTAAGATCCCTGAGTATGTCAAATTTGGAAACCATCAAAGGAGAGCCCTCCCTCCTATGAAGAATGCCACCTACTATGTCTGCCACAAGCTGGGACACATTGCTGCATATTGTCATACAAGGAGGAGTAATTCAAACCTGCAAAAGATGCAAATAGTGAAGATACTGCCTCAAGCAAACAAATGGAAAAGACAACCTTACTTCAGGTATGCAAACAATGTCTATGGTTACTGTTTTTATTGTAAGGAATTTGGCCATAAAATCATTGAGTGTAGAAAGTATGGACAAAGATTGATGTTTAACACCTCATGGAGGTTTATGAATCAAATAAATTCTGTTCATACTCATAATTCTACAAAATTATGATAAAATGTTGTGTATGCAATCAAGTTGGACATATACCTTCCAAATGTCCTCTAAGAAGATATAGTTCATCACTTCACAAAAGATACCAAACAAAAGGATGTCTCCAGTGGATAAAGAAAGTGAATAAATGTGACTTGGCTCTAACTGCTCAAGACCTGAAAAGCCAGTGGTATTTGGATAGTGGCTGCTCAAAACACATGACTGGAGACAGAAGCAAGTTTATAACTCTTGATGAAAAAAAATCTGGCAACGTTACTTTTGGCAATGATAAATCAAGTAAGATCAAGGGAAAAGGCTCAGTCAGCATAGGCAATCGCAGAGGAAAGGCCCAAGATGTACTATTTGTAGATGGGCTGAAAGCAAATTTACTAAGTGTCAGTCAGAGGTGTGACAAACGCTGTGAAGTTCTTTTTAGGCACAAGATTGTGAAGTCAGATCAAACACCAGAGGTAAGCCTCTGCTCAAAGGTGTTCAAACAGAGAGTAATGTTTACATAGTGAAAGAGGAGGATGAAGCCTGCCATCTTAGCAAACTTGAGGAGTCATGGTTATGGCATAGGAGATTGGGACATCTCAGCTTTGACCATATCATCAGACTGAGCAAGAAGAACGCTGTCAGAGATACGCTAGAAATGAAAAGGCCTTCAAATACCATATGAAAACCTTGTCAATTGGGAAAACAGACTCGTACATCATTTAAAGCCAAAGATGAGTTATCAACAAGAAGACATCTCCAGCTTGTGCACATGGATCTGTGTGGACCTGCTAGAACTAAGACACCAAGTGGAGAATCCTACTTCATGCTGATAATAGATGATTTCTCCATAATGACTTGGGTTGCTTTTCTCAAGAATAAGTCGGAAGCTCTGGACAAATTCAAAATATTCAAAGCATTAGCAGAAAATCAGACAGGATGCAAGCTGAAATGCATCAGATCAGACAGAGGAGGTGAATTCACTGATTATGACTTTGCAGACCTATGCAATGAACATGGCATGAAACAACAATTTACTATTGCAGGGACACCTCAGCAGAATGGAGTAGCAGAAAGACAAAACAGATCTGTTCAAAAAATTGCCAGAGCCATGATGCATGAAAGTAATATTGCTCAAACCTTCTGGGCAGAAGCAGTACACACAGCGGTGCATATCCTTAACAAAGCCCACTTAAGACCAAGCTATGACAAGACCCCCTATGAACTATGGCATGGGAAACCAACTTCAATCAAACATTTTAGAATCTTTGGAAGCAAGTGTTACATAAAGAATAATGATGAAAATCTTGGGAAATTTGATGCAAGAGCAGATGAAGGGATATTTCTAGGATATGCATCCAAAAGTAAAGGGTACAGGTGCTACAACAAGACTCTTCGAAAAATAGTAGAAAACATTGATGTGAGATTTGATGAAGAACTTCCAAACAATACAAGAGATACAGACTGCTGCAGTCCATCAGACAACCATGAAGAAGAAAACCAAGATGATGAGGAAACAAACAAGAAAACAGAAGATACAGAGCTGAGTTCTAAATCTCCCTCAAGATATACTCAGAAGAACCATCCTGAAGATCAAATCATAGGAGACAAGAAGGTAGGGGTCCAAACAAGAAGCGTGCTGACAAGTGAAAGAGAGGTATACATAGCCATGTTATCACAAATAGAGCCAAATAAATTTGAAGAATCCACCAAGGAAAAGTCTTGGGTAAAAGAAATGAATGAAGAATTTGACCAAATTGAGAAGAACAATACCTGGGAACTAGTTCCTAGACCAATTGAGAAAAATATCATTGGTTCAAAATGGGTATTCAAAAACAAAATGAATGAGCAAGGACAAGTAATCAGGAATAAAGCCAGACTAGTCTGCAAAGGATACTCACAAATTGAAGGACTTGATTATGATGAAACATTTGCCCCTGTAGCCAGAATGGAGGCTATTAGAATGTTCTTGGCATTTGCATGCTATCAAGACTTCAAGGTATATCAAATGGATGTAAAATTTGCTTTTCTTAATGGAGATCTAGAAGAAGAAGTCTACATGGAACAACCAGAAGGTTTCTCATTGACAGACAAAGAAGACTATGTATGCAGACTGAAGAAGGCTCTTTATGAGTGGCTTTTTTTCCTGTGCTCAAATGCCTCAACTAGTATAAATATTTTGCAAAAACAAGGCTTGAAAAGAGGTGGAGTGAACAACAATCTATATAGCCCATGAAAATGAATTCTTTGATTGTTGTAGTATATGTTGATGACATTATGTTTGGAAACAACGGAGATGGTCGTTTCACCAAGGTTTCTTGGAGATGAAATCGAATTTGAGATGTCCATGATTGGAGAACTTCGGCTTTTATAGGACTTCTTGGTCGACATTGAAGAACCTTTGGCTCTAGTCATCTCTGGAAAAATTAAATCCATAAGAAATGTAAAAATTGAAATGGAGGGCCCAAAACCTGTGACAACCCCATGACCACGGGATGCAAGCTGTGTGTTGATGATGGGTCTACTGATATAGATCAAAAACTCTACAGATCCATGATAGGAAGTCTATTGTATCTGACTGCATCAAGACCAGACATCATGCTAGCAGTAGGACTAGTGGCTAGATATCAAGTAGCACCTAAAAAAAATCATCTTATGGCAGTAAAAATAATATTCAGATATCTACAAGGAACAACAGTGTATGGGCTTTGGTATCCTAAAAGCAAAAACTTCACTTTGACAGCATACACAGATGCAGATTGGGCCAGGAAGAGTACAAGTGGAGGTGCATTCTATCTAGGAGAAATTCTGGTGGCATGGTTAAACAAGAAACAAACATCTATCTCTATGTCTACAACAGAAGCAGAATATACAGCAGTAGCAGCATGTTGTACACAAGTCATGTGGATGAAGCAAACTCTTCAAGACATGAAGGTAAGCATTGATGAACCTATCTCAATTAAATGTGATAATACAAGTGTTATAAGTATATCTAAAAATCATGTGCTTCACTCAAAAACTAAACATATTCCAATCAAGTATCATTTTCTCCGAGAACAAGTGGCTCAGAAGATAGTAAAACTGGAGTATGTACCAACAAAAGAACAGAAAACAGATATATTTACCAAACCACTTGCTAGAGAGCCATTTGAATATTTGAGAGACAGATTAGGGGTAGTATCTGTAGATGCTCTGTAGATGCTATTCTCTAATATGAAGAGAAAGCACAGCTTCAGGGGGAGAATAGAAACGAAAATATCATTCCCAGGGGGAGATATGCAAGCAAGAGAAGCATGAAACAGGTCCTCAGGATCAAAAAAATAAAAATAAAAAAAATATTGCAAGAATACTTTCAGCATAAAAGAATCAATAAAAGGGAAAAAGGGTCAGTGGTGCAGCGAAAAGTGGTGAACCTAACATGAACCGTGAATCTCATCCAAAGGATTGAAGCAGCAGCGTACAAAGACATCAGATCTCAGATAAAAGAAATGAACGAAATATTGAAAAACAAAATTAATAAATAAAGACACAGCATCAAAGAACAGAAGCAGCAGCGTATAACCGAAGAATTCAAACCCCTTGCCATTGATGTCAAAGGGGGAGGAAGAGCAAGCAAACAAAGGAAGTGTATTGCCATCAATGCCAAAGGGGGATATTGTTGGAAATATTGTCATTGATGGAAAAGGAGGCAGCGCTGAAGCATAAACAGGCAAAGTACAGTAGAACAACGACAGACAAAAGAAAAGCAAGCAGGGCAAAGGAGACAAGCGGAAGAACACAGAGGCACAGTGAAACGGTCGAGCAGTGGAGACAGAAGCAGCGAATATGGAGGCAGTGAAACAATTGAGCAGTGGAGACAGAGGCAGCAAATACAGAGGAAGTGAAGCGGTCGAGCGGCAGAGGCGTTAGCACAACAGAGGCACATAAATTCCGGGAATCGTAACCCAAGCGGCATGCATATATATATAAACAAATTCCGAGAATCACTTCCCCGCTAGAAGATACACAAGATTGTAGCAGTAAAGTATATATATACACACAAACCCTATTCCGAGAACCATTACCCAGCCGGGCGTTACATGTAACATAAACACAATTCTGAGAATCGCTACCTCAGCTGGATATATATATATATATATATAAACACAAATTCTGGGAATCATATAACCCAGCAGCAAAATATACGTATAAATCTCATTCCGGGAATCGTTACCCACGCTGGAGTACATATGCAGCGCATTACATATATGTGCAGCGCATCATATAAACAAAGGTCAAAGCATAAATATATATAAGTGGAGCGTTGTATAAACAAATAACCAAAGTACAAAGTACCATGAGGTGGAACCAAATCGCATCGGATAAAAACAAAGCAGCGGAACATGCAAACAGGAAGTTGCGATTGCAATTGAAGTTCGGACCCGATGGGTCTATAAATCATGTTTAATATGGGTTTGAGTTCCAGTTCCAATCGCATCGCCACATTTGAATGAACAGTGACCAATCGCAATCAGAGTTAAAGCGAGTATCGGAACAGGCAAATACATGTTGCGATTCGTTGAGTATTAGGACCGATGGGTCTGAGGATTATGACTTTATATGTTTGAGTTACGGTCTAATCGCATCGGCACTAGACAATCACATCGGAGAAAAAGTTGGCAGCGGAACATATATTAAAAGACTTGCGATTGCGATTGAAGCCCGGACCCGATGGGCTTATAAACTATGATTAATAAGTATTTGAATTTTTATATGTTTTAAACAGGTTTTATTATATACGCCGAGAATTGATTTAAAGACATTAAAAGGAAATTAGTGTAACGAAAGTTGGGTTATATATATATATATATATAAAAGAGCTGTCATAAATATAAAACGATGGTTGCAATAGTATTAAAATATGCCACGTGGTCTGTGGACCCACGGGCCTCGGCTCAAGGTGGAGGGCGATTCTTTATATAAAACAATTGCGATGTATGTATGTTCCGCTTGCGAAACTTCCACATCAACAAGACACTTATTGTATGAAAGGCGTTGGAATATGCCCAGATTTACAAGGCAGCAGTTACACCACAGTAGAGGACAGAAAAGCAAACAGAGCTGAAAAGAGATAAAGCACAGTCACAGAAAAGACAGACACAGTCAAAGAAAAGACAAATGCGCAGCGATCCAAAAGGCTGTATGAGTGAGCTAGAGCTCTCATTGTAATTACATGTAATATTTTAATTGGTTTATATTGTTTGTGATGCATTGGCAAGTCTCCGGAGGAAAACAAAGCTCCCACTGTAATATTGCATGTTGTTATATTTTCTGAATGAGCGAGTGAAAGAAATGAAAAGGCAGAAAGCGAAGAGGTATGGCTGTCCATTCCAAATTCTTTGAGGAATGCTAACAGTCACAAGAAAATTCTTATAAATAATATCATCTAGATATGCAAGTAGAAAAAAGAGAGAGTAAATCTAGAGAAGGCAGAGTATAGAAGTAAGGCAGAGAAGACTAAAAGAAGAGCAGAAAGAGAAGCTACAGAACAGAGCTGATATCTGAGGTAAATCAGCAAACATTCAGTTTGGAAAATTGAGGAAGTTGGAGCTTCCTTATCAAGTTGCAGCTTGATAGCTGTCAGTTGTAGCTGACTGAGGTTGGAGCCTCCTGTAGGTTGGTGCCTGCAGAAAATTGAAGGGAGTTGGTGCTTCCTTGCAAGTTGTAGCTTGCAGAATTGAGGTAGGAGCCTCCTGTGGGTTGGTGCCTGTAGAAAAACAGTGGTGAGAGGGAGTTGGAGCTTGCCTTTGCATCACAACAATAATAAGATGTGGTTTTCTCCCTTTATGGGTTTCCACTTACATCTGATGTCTCTATGTGTGTTTCTTATGTGTTGATGTGATTATTTCAATCTGCTTAATTGCTTGATCCTCTCAACATAAGTATGGTGTCACATTAAATTAATATTGGCTGCAAATAAGATTGTTCTCATATTAAGCTGTAAATTATTTTGGTGAAAATTTTAAAAGGCTTATGTATGTATTAAACTGATTCACCCCCCCCCCCTTCACCACTCTCAGTTTAATTAAAGATTCAACAA